>CAUDNR010004035.1:44068-72555 GCA_958430865.1 Entrophospora sp. SA101
TTTTATGTTAACGTTTATTTTTACGTTATCAAATTCACGATTTTGATTGGTCGATCAACAATTGCGTGGGTTAAATTGAATCAATTGAATCGTGTATTTTTGTTATTGTGATGCTATGAAACACTTGGCGCAATGGTATTTTTATTTTTTGACCATCTTGTATAACGTTGTGTGATGATAAATGATTTTGTGGTCTGAATGTGCTCATCGTCTGTAACTTGATTGCTTGAAGATGGACAGGAACGTCGTAGAAAGTTGAGTTCCGTGCGCTGAAATGGCCTGAGAGGAATTTCTCTACAAAAAAAAACGGAAAAAAAAATCTGGGAACGGCCGTTCTATTTGTATTTTTTTGAATTGATAAAATAGACTATTATTGTCTTGACCTGAGTGATGTCGTTGTGTGAGTAAAAGACACGAAGCTCGCTGTCACGTTTTCGTTTAAAAACTTGTTTTCCTTTGTGGGAAATTGAATGGCGTGTAACTTTGTTATAATGGTTTTTTTTTGACAAACAGTAAATTTTTCTCTAACAATATTAATTGATAAAAATGAAAATTGCATTATTTAAAGAACAATCTCATCACCAAACTCTGTTGGTTGACCTATCGTGATTCAACAATAAAAAAATTCCAGCATTCTTTTGTTTTCTATTTTATCACTTAAATCTTCAAAATTAAAATTTACAAAATTTATACCAAAACTTGTCTTATGTGCTATGGTAAAGGATGTTCTACGTACTACTAATATTGATCAATCTATGTTGCCTCAAACTCAGACATTAAAGCATGTTTTTATTTTATTGTTGTGTATTATTACTATTACACATAGTTAAAGCCAAAATTTGAAAAAAGTCAAACTCAGGCACTAATGACAATTCGAACGCATTTTGATTTTTTCATTTTTTTTTTCGTGAAATAATGAAAGAAGAAAAAAGATGCATTTTTATTTTGAAAGAAAATATATGGAAAATTTTTTTGATTAGTTGAACTCCGCTTTCATTCTTCAAACGGGTCGTTTAACAATTTAGAATGACCAATATCCAACGCCCACCATAAGAATTATTATTACACAAAGATTTTCTTATTTATAGATTTGCTTCCTGTTATCCTTTGTATCAGCAGTTGTGGTATCAGAATTGAGATTGGTGTATAAAGTCAATAAAATTTTTACGTTCAAGGATAATTTTTTCGAATAAATTATTGTTTTCGTTGTTATGTTTAATTTCAACGAAAACAACGATATGTAAAAATAAGCATCTTTAACAATTAGCTTTATGTAGTTTTTTTTTTTTTGATGACGAGTTCAGCCCTGGTTTTGTAGTATCTATATATGGAAGTCAAATATTTGAATTTGTTACTCAAAAATATCGTAACTCCAAAAAAGAAAATCTTTATGTGTCATATATAAGATCATTGGCAGCGATCCCGACTACCTTAATACTTTTGTGGCTTCTGTAGTGACAGATGAAATATATTCCATGGGTTTAAATCTAGGTGAGCTCATTCAAAAACCAATCCTGAGAAAAAAGATGAGGGTTTGAATACAAGTCTACCAGACCTAAAATATCGTTACTTATGAGGAGAAATAGAGAAATATTTGGTCTACTGGTTGGTTCAATGAAACAATTACGATTTAAACTTGGATTGACTTTCTTCCGATAAGAAGTTTTCTGAAAATGAAAAAGGATTTTGTAAAGAAGAGTTCACTCATGATACTGAATTAGGAAATGCAAGTGATGAATCGGGCCAACCAAAAGAATGTAACAACTGCAAACTAACAAGATCCTCTAATAAGTTCCGTGAAAGTTGGTTGTATTAGTCTACAATTACAAAGCCTTTTCAGTACTTGGACATCTGGAAATGACATAGTTGATGATTTATTCAACAATGTTAAAATGAAATCATCTTTGCCAACTCATATTTTAATACTTTATAATGAGCAGTTTGGAGGTATGGATGGAAAACCAGGTTCCGGAACCCTCTATTTTACATAATAATAATAATAATATTATTATTATTATTATTAATCTATAACATTAGAGTGAAAATATTGGTAAAAAAGTGAAGAAATGATCTACAAAATAAAACCTGAATTTTGCGTAACTTAAACCAACAAAAAATTATTATTTACAAAAAAAATAATAAAGGTTTATTTATATACACAGATTTATTAAGCATCTTACGTCAAGTTTTTCACACTATTGGTGTAGTTCCTCATACATCAAGACATGAGCTTCGTTGTGAAACTGAAAGAATGCTCGCAGCAGATCCCACAAAAAAATTAGACCTCCATCCCCACAAACTGTCGTCAACCTCGTCAACCACAAGTCACCTTTCAATATGGAATGTTGCTGTGATTGATAATATTGATTTTATGGATTCGTCATTTTTTTTCTGGAAACATATTGATGCAACAAGAAATACTTTCCATGCAACTGTCAGGAGGATCAATTTGGTATGGAAAAAAGTTTTGGAACTGGACCACCACCAATAAACGATGAAAATGTTTTTGAAACATGTGACATGTTTTGGAAGGATCTTCTTTTTACTGATAAAATGATAAAAGTAAATGGGCACCATAACCTCGATTATACAAACCGTGAGATGTTGGTGTTCTAATTCTTTTTTCAACATGCCAAAGAAATCCAAAAGAAAAGGGGACAAATATGGTGAGATTTCTGGGTAAATGTTTATCATAAGAATGCTGATTGTCGCTACTTGTTATCACTCTGGTTATTAATTAAATTTATTCAACAATTTATCCGAATTTTATCCCATTTTATTAATTAATTATTCAGAAATTTGGGTGTTCTAATTGCAGCATTTTCAGGTTATGGTATCTTTAATCTGTCTGCTAAGCTTGGGTCTCGATTTTTGGATAAATTGGATAGTGTTGTTGACTACGGGGCGACTTGTAGAATTACTGCAATTCACCTGCATGTTGACGAAATCAACGTATTTGAAAAATACGAAAAATCAATTAGTTAGAACCTTTTAAATTATTAAAATCTACTATTTTTTTTATCATAAATTTTATTCATATCATGTATACGTTATTATATTGTATTATTGATAGTTATTATAATTTTCTTCGTTAAAATTAATTTTTTGTTAATTACAATATGTTTGCTGTGCCAATATGTAATTTTGTATTAGAGGGATCGAGCATAATGAAAAGTCAGATGAGATGAGATAAATGAAGCTGATAATAACAGTTTTGACATGCCATGATGTTGAAAGCACACCAGGTGATAATAATGAATGAAGATGATGAAGCAGCCACTGGTGGAGACTAAAATCTTGCTTTTGTTAGAAAAGAAAAGATAGAGTATTAAATAAACAAAATCAAGGTGTTAATTAAATTGCTATTTATATATACTGAAATATTAAAAAAATTATTAATCTTTATTATTATCAATATACACACATACATATATGGCAAATTTTCACGGATCAGCGATTAAAAAATTTCGTTAAAAAAATAAAAATAATAATCTATTACTATCAAACAAAAATGCGATCAAAAAATTTTGCATTAATTGCGGGTAACAAAATTAAAATTTATATAGCATACATACACACATATAAATGTAACGTTGAATATTGAATCTAGCATCATTTTCATTTCATTTATTCACTTTGTTTTGTATCAGCTGTGGCCGATAATATGGGAATTGGTATCAAGGATCAATTGCCATGGAAACTTTCCAAAGATATGAAATATTTTGAAAGAATAACAAAAAAAATTTCATTGAACAATGATAGCAATGATATTAACTTTGAAAATGATAACTCGATTTTTCAAAATGCTGTTGTAATGGGTCGTAAAACTTGGGAAGCTATTCCACCAAAATATAAACCATTAAAAGATCGTTTAAACATTGTACTATCAAAAACTATAGATAATTCAGGGTATAAATTTTTTTTAGATTTACATTATCATCATCATCATCATCATCATCATCATCATTATAATAATAAATTAAAAAAAATTTCTAGTTCTACAACGCATTTTGTTTATCCAACTTTAGATGCAGCCATTGAAAATCTTAAAAATGATCCCAGCATTTCAAATATTTTTGTTATTGGAGGTTCATATGCTTATAAAGAAGCAATGGAATCAAAAAACTTTTCACATATTTTAATTACAAGGGTTTATCAAAATTTTGAATGCGATACCTTTTTTCCAACAATTGATGAAAATGTTTTTGGATTAGCTTCTCATGATGAATTGGAGAGTTTTGTTAATGAAAAAGTACCAAAAGGCAGGCAAGAAGAAAATGGGATTGAATATGAATTTTTATTGTACAAAAGAAAAAATTTATAAGTAAAAAAAATGTTCTGTTTTTTTTATTAAGTCTATTATGATTTGTCAATTACATGTGGATTTATTCTCATTATTTCAATAAATGAAATCCTTATATTTTTTAAAAATAAATTCAATTTATTTGAATTCTTGAAATGTGTGTAAAGTTTGTGTTCGTCATCAACCACTAGGTCTGCAAGACGATAACTTTTATATAAATTACTATTTAATATAATAATATAATATATTAGCATTAACATTATATAACATAGTTAATTAATTAATTAATATCCATGATAATACTTACTCTGGAATAATTTCACGTGATTTATAAAAAACATCATACATTCGAATAATTACTTCTGGAATATAAATATCTAAAATAGATGTAATTTCCTTCGTTGAAGCTTCATCTATAATAAATAAATAAAATATTAAAATAAAAAATATTAAAATAAAATAACATATCATTATAAGTTGAATGTCCCTAACGTTTATCTGTGGTTAATGTATATTCGTCTATATCATTATCTTGTGGATTATAATATAAAATTATAAGTTCATCAAATGATCTTTCCAAGTTTTCACAATTTTCCTTTAAAATAATTTAAAAAAAATTAATATATATTAATATAATCAAATCAAATTAAAAGAGAAAAAAAATTTACTTTGATAGATTCGTTCCAGTCTTCAGTTTGATATGAATCAAATTTGGCACTTTTTTTAGGAAAAAAAAAATATATACAAAATATGATTTATTTCATACAAAATTTATTCTAATGAAAATTTAAAATAATTCCTTCCTTACTTTTGAATTTTTTTTTTCCAAATATCCAACCATTCAACATGCTTTACAAAAAAGTCAACAATTTTAACATAAAATAAATGCTCCAATTCTATATCTGAATCTGACATTTTATAATTCGCTAAATTTGAATTATCTTTACCCAAGCTCACTATTAACATTTGAATTGCATTTAATTTTCCACATACTATAATATAATAATATAATATGATTAATACCAATAATATATATAATAAATAAGGTATATAATAAATTTTTTAATATGTATAAAATAAAACAAACACAGAAATCTTCTGGACAAAGTGTTGGCATATTCCAATGTTTCCATAATATGGTTGGAATTAAAAGTCATATATTCTAATCCATCAATTTGAATTTTATCAAGTGGATCAATAGATATATTAGGTGATAATATTATTATTGATGACATTTGATTGTAATTGTCCTATCAAAAAATATTTTATTATATTATCAAGATTATATTTATTGTATTATATAATTATATATGATAGATCATATTTATATAATCAAATAATCTACCTTAACTTCTTCATATATCGTTCCAAAAACTTTTTGTGCAATTTCAAACATATCAAGTCCATACTCATTACCCAATTTAAATATTTTATACCTACTTTCATAATATTCCATTATAATACCTGAATAAATAAACAATTAATAAAGTAAAATCATATCAAAATAAACTAGTAAATATCAAATAGTTCAATTACTTTTTAATAATTTAGCATATGCTTCAATTGATAATTGTCTTGGCAATTTGGATGCATATATTGGAACTAATAAATCCTATATAGAAATTAAAAAAAAATCAGTAATGATTTTAATTAAATATTATGATTTTTTTTTGTCAATTATAATTACCTTCTTTTGTTCTATTAAATAATCTACATATAATTTAAGAATCTCGTAAGCATCATTATCTACTGAATCCATTAAATCAAATAAATATAATACATAATGTGCCGCAAATTGAAGAATGTGTGAATAAAGAAGCGAACTATCAAAAATAAAAATATTAATTAATAATTGTACGCCTAAAAAGTGTATATATTGTAAAATCAAGTATAACTTACTCATCATTACGAAGATTGTATTTATTAAATAGGGTTTGATTTACAAATCTAATCACTCCATCTTTATCATTCAAAATTATGTATGTTTGAATTTCATGAAAAGCCTTATTAGCTGGATCCCTAAATTTATAATTAAATATTATAATCAATAAATGTTTTTTATGGTTTTTTATTATATATACATATTATATATATATTTATTTACTTGTTAGATTCATGAGATTTTACTTTAATAAATATATCCGTTGGTGATAAATTTAATACTTTGGATGAAATTCTAAAGTCATCAATTATAATCTTATTTTGACGAATACTTCCATAAAAATACTTTGAAACAGATAGGTACATGTATCAATTAATTAATTTAATTAATATTTAAATAATAAATATTTAAATAATTACAAACCTGTTCTAGTTTACTTTCAACTAATTCGTTATAATATGCCCAAAGATAATCTTCCCAAGAATTACAAGCAAGAAGAACCTATTAACATTCAAATTATTAAATTAAATATCTTTCAAACACCAAAATCAACAATAATAATAATACCTAATTATTGTTAAATAACATACATTTTCCGCATCACCACAAAGTGTAGAAAAAATTGCACGATTATATTTGTCTCGATGTGTCTTAAATTAATAAAAAATTTTAGATTAAAAATTAAGTGCAAATACCATCTATAATATAGTTCAATATATACAAAGTGTATGTATATTTATTTGTTATATATTCTATTTCATAAATAAATTACATTAACCTCTTTAGCTGCTTTATAGCATGCTACTCGCCATATCTCTCTATTGAAATTGCCAAATGTTTCTTCATCAAAATTGATAAAATCCGAATCTTTTTATTTATTTTATTTTTTATGCATAAATAGATATTAAATAAATATTAATTTTTTTTGAATAAGATTTTCTTTTTATTTTAAAAAAAAACCCCCACCTTTTTCATCATATAAAAAAAATCCACTTATGCATGCAGCCAACCATGGCTGACTAGCTTTATTACACAAATCACAAGCAGTTTCATATTCTCCTCTACGTAAATATTCAAATATTGATTTATAAAGTTCCCTATTATAAACCTATTAAGATTTAAATTATAGATATAAATATAGAAAACTTTAAACTATAATTTTAAAAATTATCATAAAAAAAAGTATTACTTCATCATTTGGATGTAATTTGCCATTAAATTCAAAAAGACCAAGTAGCGACACCAATTTAAAATCAGGGATATGATCATTTTCTTTAAGAATCTCTTCATTTCTTGCTTCAATGTTTTTTGATTTTGATTTTGATTTATCATTAATTGTGTTATTTTCTATAAGAGTGTCTTGAAAAAATTCAGTAAAAGTTTCAACTTGATTAAATGATGGTGCAGTACTCTGTAACCACTGACGTACAACCTATACAAAATAAAATAAAAAATGTTAAATAATTAATCTATCGTATTTGTTTGAACACAGCACATAAAAAAAACGCACCCAAGCTTCTGAAAATTCATCATCTATTATAAAAAGTTCATCGAGACGTTTCTTATCTGTCTTAAATGGATCTTCAGTTATTTTGGTTTTTTCTTTCTCTGTTAAACGAAGTCTATTTATGTATGCATACATTTATCAAAAAATCTTCAGATTTACAGAATTGATTCATAATTTTATTAATACAAACGCTTCTAATTCATGAAGTAAACACCATGTATTTCGTTCAACTTCTAAAATAGATGCTACTTTCGAAGTTTCATAATCGTAAATTCTTTGATATCTTAAATATTTGAATATAAATGTAAACATATATAATAATAAAAAATATAGTAATATAATGATGATAAAAAATAAATAAATGATTTACTAACACTTTACTAATTAATTTCTCATAATTTTGAGGTGCATCTAAAAAATTTTCTTCTGATTGAGTTTTCAGATATGTTGAGCTATATTCTTCAAACAACGAATCTGTAACATTGTAAATAAGATTAACATTTTGATGAAAGACAAATTAAAATTAATCCCATAAAAAATTTTTTTCAATAAAGTGGAGTGTGTGGGCAACACTTCCACTTACCCAATGAAAAGTTTGGATTGTACTTTGAAATATTTCAAATTATTTGTAATTATACTTACCAATTATTTCCTCAATTTCAAACATTTGATTAATTTTGAATTGATGAACTTTACTTCTAAAGGAATTCTAAAAAGTTTGTGAAACCAGTATGTCGCTCACATGATTTTACCAGGACCTTAGTACTGGTCAATTTTGGGTAGAAAATTTGAATATCATTCCTTAATTAAGATAAATTCGATGTCGATCGCAAAAAATAATTTCCAAAAATGACAACAAAGTGGGTATTTTCTCAAATGTGCCATCTCCCAAGATTTGTTCGGGTCCTATTTTACCTGACCAATAAAATTTTACGTGTTAATTTTTAAGGGTAGCCTAAAACCTTTACAAAACGCGATGTTTGTGGAAAATTACCAAATTTGGAAATAATTATTAGTCAGCCAATCACGGTATTTTTGTTACACACTATCCATCATCAATTTTAAATATTTTATATATATTTACGGAAACAGATATATTTTCCACACATTATTGATTTTTTTTTATAATAAACAAATATGGGCTTTTGGTCAGCAGAGTGCCTTTTAGATGAAAAAGAGGAAGATGGAAAAATTTATTATTTAGTCAATTGGTTAGGTAAAGATGAAAATGGAAAACCTTGGGAACCATCTTGGGTAAATAATGTTTTTTTATTTAATATTGTTAATAATATTGTTAATAATATTGTTAATAATATTGTTAATATTGATGATGATGATGATGATGATGATGATGATGATGAATAGGAACCAGCTAGAAATTGTACTAATGACTTGATAAAAGAATGGAACGAAAAAAAGTCCAAATCTAAAGATGATGATGACAAAGATGATGAGAATGAAGAATCCCAAAAAACGTCGGCAGGCAGAAAAAATCACACCAATAATAATGGTAAAAAAAAAGCAATAAATATCTTTTAATAATATTATTAAAGATCATAAATTTTGATTTCATATACAAATAAAAAAGAAAAAGTTATAATAATAATAATAATGATGATAATAATAAATTAATTTTTTTGTAAGCTTTCAACCCACCAACCCCCCATTAATATTAAGTTTTCTTTTTAAAAATCTTTTTTAATTTGAATCTCTAATTATTTCTTATAATCAACGATATTTCATTAAAACAATTTGTTTTATTATTATTAGTGATTATTATTATTATTATTATTATTATTATTATTATTATTATTATTATTAGTGGTTATTTTCCCTAGATCTTTTTGTTATGTCATCTGTATTATCATTATCACTCAACTTGTATTTCTTGGAATTTTCAGCAACAAGGTTAGTGTTTTCTTCATCAATTTCCTTTGGCTTACCACGACTATGTTTTACTGGAATTTCAACTTTATCTGAAAAATCAATATTTTTATTTTTATTTGTAGTTTCTGAAGTTGTAACCAATTCATTATGATTTTGTGATGCGTAATCAGTTTTACTTGACCTGCCCCTGTCACATTTAATGATATTATTATAATGTTTGGATTCTTTACGATTTTTTGGTCTAACCATGTCCAGCTTTTTTATTATTATATTGATGTGATTGATTATTTTTATAGGTCTTCCACAACCACGTTTAACCAATGACGATGAATTATTATTACCGTTAACATAATCACCATTTACATTAACATTATTACTATGACGTTTGCATCAAATTCATCAGTACTAGAATTGATTTTAACATCTTCATCATTTAGAAACTGACCTTTTTTAGACCTTCCATGGCCATATTTAACTGATGATTTTAAATAAGCATTATCATTACTGTTATTGTTGTTTTATCAATACTAGGATTGATTCCAACACCTTTACCATTTAAAATCTTTTTTTTTTTTTGATCTTCCATGACCATGATTAGCTGATTATGGTAAATAAACATTATTAATTGCATCAGATTTATCAGTACCAGGAATGGTTTCTACACTTTTACCATTTAGATCTTGATCTTTAACCAATGGCAATGAATTAACATTAATGTCAACTTTTTTATCGCTGTTATCACTATTAATGTTGTTTTTGTTTTTTTACTATTTAGATTCTGGTCTTTTTTGGGCCTTCTACAACCACGTTTAATTGATGATGATAGATTATCGTTAATGTCATTATTATTATTATTATCACTATTATTTCAGGCCTCCATCATTTTCTTTCAACGATTAATTTCACCTTCGACGTCAGTCAAATCATTATCTCCTCAAGTTTCCACAATGAATTTATTTTATTTCTTTAATTATTTACCATTGACTATTCTTTCGATACCACCTATTATCTTGTTAGATAATGATGTCATTGATGTTATGTTTGATTTGAAAGCTCTGTCAGGATTGTCCTCAACGACTATAGTTGCAGTTTTTTTTTAGTTAAAAATGATGTAAATAACCCGTTTTTTTCCTTGTCTAAGCTATATATAAAAATTAATTATCTCTTAAATTCTTATTGGCCAATTTAACGATCTGTAGTAAAAATAGTCAAACGACCAACTTTTAAGGAAGATTTTACGAAAACCACAAGGACAATAACCGAATTTTTATTTTCAAAGATCATTTTCGTATTAGGAAGTATACCTTCAGAAAAAGTTTTTTATAACAGAGAAAAAAAATTTCATGCGGACGATTTACGGGTAGGGCTGACCTTTATCCCTGTGTTCAGAGGGATACAGCTTTAGCCTGGCGAGGGATAAATATAATAAATGTACGGATATATCTCTGATCACCTGGTCCGTATATCTTGAGTGAATTGATAAGGGGGATATCCCTCTTATATGTTTTCCCAGGCTGAGGCTCTATCCCTACGAACTGAGGGATAAAGGTGTAACCTTTCGGAAATTGTTCGCACGAGATGCTAATCTTAGAAACAAAGATTATTAGCAAAGAATTTATTTACTAAGGAATTATACATTTGAGATGTGGATTATAGAAGTTAATCTTGTTTCCATTGTCCATGCCTCATAACTTTCAACGAGTAATTCTTTTCTAAAATTTTGCAAGGAAATAAAATAAGTCTCAAAGAATGCGTGTACAAAATATCACGTTTCTGGTTAAAACTTCATGTGGGCGTACTAGTAAAAATTGACATGTTGCACAACATTTCTAGTAATGGTGATTTTTAATACGTATATTCCTGCAAAACCCGAAACAAAACCGGTTTTTCTTGATAAATTTGGTTGTTATATTTTCAACATTTTCAACTGGAAAAAATAAGTTACAATAATGCAAACCATACTAAAATATATAATAAATTCCGGAAAAGGAAAATCTGGATTTTCCCGGTAAAAAAACTTTTTTTCTAAATAGAGTTTAAATTCTAATATTCGTTTTTTGTGACACATTGCTAAAGTTTAAAATTGGATATTCACTTATTTCTTTAACAAATATGAATGACCTTACTTTAGTAGGACCGGGAAAAACTCTATTATTATTATTATTACATGCAACTGAAAATATTAATTTCTTTATGGAATATTATTTTTATATTGAATTTTTTATTATTACATCAATAAATTCTTTTTTATTTTAAATAATGTTCAATATTTAACTCATGCGCCATCCTTTTCTTCTGAGAATAATTTTTTTTTTACACAAAAAAAACATCATTAAAAATAAGTTTTGTTTTGAAGAAATTTATATAATTTTTAGTCTTTAATGCTTTTTACTTTGTAAATTAGAAGTTTAAGTTTATGTGTGTGGAAATATTAATGGTTTACGAAGACATGAAACCAATGAATTTCCAAACCAAATGAAAAATCACGTAAAAATAACTATGTACATACATTCTTCCTTCGAAACTTTTTTATTCTTTCATTTATTAACGGAAACAATTTCAAAACAATCTCATTTGTATCAAGGTTGGGCGACGCAAACAAATGTGACGAAAATAGGATTTCTACACTTTGAGGAATTTGATGAAAGTGAAGAAAGTGACGAAAACAACAAAACAATAAAATAAACCAATTATTTTGTAGATTTTAGATTATTGCATTTTTAATTCAAGGAGTAAATTTTTAAAAAAAAATTCATGATGTCAAATTCTAATTCACCCAATTCACCAATTCCTTCTCAATCATCATCATATAATATAAATCTGCAAACATTAAACTTAGATAATATATATGAAAGTTCATTTAACAATAATCAAGGGTTAGCTGCAGAACGTCATGTGTCTGATGTATGGTTACAATTCATTAAAATAGTAAATGAACCAGCATTCAACGATCAGAATTATCAGATGATTCTACGGATTTTGAAAAAACCGGCAATGGATATGAAGCAGCAATTTCTACTAAAACTTTACGTATAAAAATTAAGTGAAACATGACTTACGATGCAAAAAAAATGTTTAAAATTTGTTTTAATTAAAGCTTAAGTTTATACTTTTGTCATCTTTATCATAAATTTTGACCTTCGACTTTTACTCTTTGTCACATTTTGTCACCTTCGTCACATTTCGTCACATGTGCCCATTTGATGAAATACTTTTTACACACACCAAAATATTTTTGTCACCCAACCTTGATTTGTATTTATGTTTATATTTATTATTTAATCATTTAATTATTATTAATTAATTAAATTTTTTTATTATATATCCATCATACTTTCTATAGCAACCTTTCTACAACGAACACTAAGTAAAATACACTATAATAATAACGAACTTCTCTTTCTATAGGTATATAAAATACATTCGTAGAGTTAAGGCTTGTGTCTAAATAAGTATGTTTATATTTTAAATATTTCAATATTAATAATTAATGATTTATCTACTGATCCTCGGATTTATGACAGCAGCAACATTGTGCGAACCGCAAACAAGAGTTCCCTACTACAAACCCGCATAATGAGCCGACTTACACAGTTGAGATAATGGGGTCAAAGACCATTAATCTCCATCTAACTTCTCTATCATTGTTATTGTTTCCTCTTGTAAATAATAGATAACGATTGCCATCATCTGAGTTCCAATAGATAAAGCTACGACGGACGTTACTTAAAGCACCAAAGCCCCGATTCCACAGAGCTATGCACGTCACAAGTTGCCAAACTCGGTCCCACTTGTCCATCACACGAGAACATATAATGGAAGTTTGGATTCATCATATTTTCTAGTTCGATATGCTTTTTTCAGTTGCAAAAACAGCACTTTTAGGTCCAGCACGGATTGGTGTATCCTTTGCTGAAGAGATTATTGTCACGAATGCTCACATTGCTTTTTTGTGCTATAGATTTAAAGAAAGAATCGTATCTATGGTTCTTATTAAAAAAAGTTTTATACTACAAGTAAACACAATATTGTATTTTTTTGTTTTTTCAAATTCAATTTTTTATTTGCCAATAACTTGTTTTATTTATGGATCAATAGCTTCTTAAAGAAACACACGCCTTTTGATTTTGGAAAACTAATTTTTTTCGAGAAACAGTTTTATTAAGCATGACAAAGAGAGAGAATACGTTGAGAGCTTTCAGAAAATATAAGGCTTGTGCGATTTTTTTAGACAACATTACAAGAAAGATTACAATAGTTTATATACTTGATATTTGATACTAGTAATTTTAAAATTGTAGTTTATTGTTCTGAATGGTTTTTTTATATTTATGTTCATTAAGACGCTCGCTATAAATAATTAACATTGTATGCATACTTTATTTTCCACATTTTATTTTTTATCGTTTTTTAATTTGCAATGTTGTTGAAAACCAAATACTTTAATAAATAATCAAACAAATATAAATTAATAAATAAATTATAAATAATCAAATCATATGCGCTGATTTTGTTTGATCCCCAAAATTCAATACGGTATGGTCATGACGTTATGAATACTTTACACTAGCAAAAACCCATTGGTTTTTGAGGTGGTGCCATTGGTTTGACGGGCTGTTGAATAGTAAATTAGTTTTTTTTAGCGGAGCAAATAAATTTTTTTAGGGTTAAATATCATTCTACTGACCGGTTTACACATTAAAAATACTCGTGCTTAACATTGAGACACAATAAGACATAAGGTTTTAAAAAAGGCTCAAAAAACCAAATCAGCTGATATGTACATTGAAAATAATAAATAAAATTTTTAATAAGGATTTTGGCTAAAATATCAAATTATTCACTCTTATATACACATATCGATGGCGACGAACAAAGAAATCTGTCTAAATCAAATGAAGAAAGGGTGACAAACACGATAATATTTTGTGCTTGAAGATTTTAACATTTAAAACTAGGATAAAAGAGATCACGCTAAACCTTGTTATGAGATACTTGTAATGTATTTCTTAAAGATAACAACAAATTATAATTTATGGACATTAATAATAACAATTTTTTTATTTATTATGAAAAACGCAAAACAGTCAAATATATGGACGTTGGTCTACAGTATATCACAAACAAATGAAAAAATAGATAGCTAATTGAATTTGTTGTGAGAGTAAGATGAGATAAACGAAATCTATTTCTTGGCGTAGTGAAATAACAAATCACATCCAACACTATGGAAAACCATTGATGATAAGAATAAAGATTTAAAAGGAATGGGAAAATTCTTTAGCCATTGATGAATTCCATCATACATTATTTTATCACATCCGTCTGATCATCCTACTTCTGTATGAGATTATTGATAAGATCTAAAAATTGCTGTAATTCAGTTTTGTCTATCTATGATTCCAATGAAACTAACCAATGAAAATTCAATTACAATGCCATGCAAATAAATTTCATTGTCAGTATCAATTGAAGATCTACATTAGATTCCAACTGTTGTAATTAATTCAAACTATTGAAGCATGCCCCATGTTCAATTTAATAACAGAAATAAATGACCACCAATTTTGTACTCAGGCTTGTTAATTTAAATTCATACATGCAATAAATTTGAATAAAAGAATTCGAAATATAAAATTCATAAATATAAATATGTAGAAAGATGAGCGGAAAGGCGGAGGAATTGACAGACATCATGGGCTCGTATGTTACTATAGTATTCTAAATGCTAGAGAATGACTCCCGTATCACTATTAGTGAGGACGATACATGCCATATGGTATGCACCTGGACAACTTGTAAACTTATCTTTTATTACACCACCTTTTCATCAGTTCTTTGTCTTTAGATTTACTTTCATTGAAAATCCCTTCTTCGAAAGATTTTTACATTCAGAGTATTCCTAAACGATCATTGATTAATAATTCTTATAAGACCCATCGATTGGCTTCAAATATCTATCGGTAGCTATAGTAAACATAGTAAGTAAGTACATGGTGGTGTTAAGGAAGGCTTATTTCAAGGATGTAGTGTCAAAGTTTTCCCATCTCTTTTATTTGTTTTATTGGTGGGCATTGATTGAAGAATTACTAATTCAAAAAAAATATGTAAAACGACAAAAAGATTAATATATCACAAGAACATGTTAACATGTGTTAATAAATTTCAAAAAGTCTTTAACAAAGAGAAACACGTCAATACATTAAGGATACCCGCTGCAATTGTATGCAACCATTTTTATATGACACAACTATGTATGGTTGCATCCATAATCAAAGTTGTAGCTGGTGCTATTACAATGGAAACTGTAGATTATTATTATTCTACATTTATGGAAGCCTCCGTTGCACCTCAAATTGCATCTAATGTCACATTATTAATTCAGCTGATTTAGGTACTAGCATTAATAGCAATGGCACTGATATAATTAAAAATGATGTAACATATTTCGAGGCATTCGACTTGGATCTATAGAACTGAAGAAAACAAAAAATGCGCCTAATGCAGGTTTCCAGCCAAAAGTGTTTTTAAAGGTCCAATCGGTTAGCCAGAAGCTTAATAAAAATCATAATTGGATTTCTAAAAGTGTAATATTAATAATCTTTACCCATAGATAATAACAATTCCACCTTAAATTATCGTTGATCATGGTTGTAATAATAATAGTAATAGCAGTAATGATAAAAACTTCCCTAATCATATTAAATTTAGGGATACGTCGAATATTTAGTCCTTCATTCCTTCCATGATAAAAATACATCGAGACAAATATTTATAATTATAGTTTAGTAACTGATCCAACAACGAATTGTATATGTAACGGGAATAAGTGGTCTAGATTTTAATTAATGTGCCACAACAATTACAAAGATTGTATTAGAACATATTTCGATTCAATATCAAGTAGTTTTTCCATGTATAATTCGGATTCAGCAATAATCACTTGTGATTATTAAGATATGGTCAAAACCAAGTATTTAAATATGATCATATGCGCTGATTTTGTTTGAACCCCAAAATTCAGTACGTTATGATCATAGCGTTTTGAATACTTTATACTAGCAGAAACCCATTGGTTTTGAGGTGGACCATTAGTTTGACGGACTGTTGAATAGTAAATTGGTTTTTTAGGATTAATTATCATTCTAATGACCTGTTTACACATTAAAAATACTTGTGTTTAACGTAGACACAATAAGATATAAGGTTTGAATTGGTGGTATGCGTGTTTTAATTTTTTTTGAAAGTTTATATAATTGCATGTTGAATTTCGCGCACGTCAATTTGAAACATCTCTTGATCTCTCATAAATATGGAAATAACAAAGACGATGACTGGAAAGTTAAAAAAATTTTGTTGATTTCGATTCAGGGAATGAACGAATTAGTTTTGAATGAAATACAATTACTAATCAATTAAATATAAACTTCACACACATTAAACAAAATATTAATATTAATATTAAGAAATGTCTATCGTAATAATTATTGGAGTCGGAATAGGCGGATTATCACTTGCTCACCGAAAGCAAAAATAAAATTCAATGCCAAAATATTCGAGCGCCTAAAGGTTAATTTTAAATTACGTACCATCCTCCTTGTTCATACCCCATCCTCTCAATTTGAGCTGGGATTTCCTCTTTTATATAATCCCATTAAAAAAAGAGAATGACTGTGACATATTAACATGTTAAATAAATTAACACACTAATACTAATACATAATAATTGTATTTAGTAGATCGTTTACAAGGATATCATATTTTTAACAAAACCATTTGGTGTAAAATCACTTTTAAATTGCCTTCCAACAGATTTATCCAGTCGGTTAAAAGAAGTTTTCTCTGATCTGGTTTCGGGGGAAAAATACCATTATTCAATAATAGATCAATGTGGAGAACTGTTGACATCATTTCCTACTAAAAAATACAAAAATTTGTACGAATTTTCCGAGACAAATGATCGTAAATATACATTAATGGTAACCTTTAGAGATAGGCTAAGAAAATATTTGTAGACATACAGTGAAGTAAAAATTCGTCAAATATGAAATAGATGAACTGGTGTTTGGGCTTATTTTGATAATGGCACAAAAGAATTTGGCGATATTTTAGTTGGGTGCGACGGAGTTAATTCGCTTGGTAAATTGATTGCATTTCTTATTTATATATGTACATATATATTAAAAAAATGTGACTTTGTTGGATTTATCTAAAATTTTAGTTCGTACAGTCAACCCCCTCTAAGTGTACGCTTTCATTCATTCCCAAGCTCGGGAATTAGAGATAAATGCGCACCCCTTCCCCATACACTGCACGGTCTTTTTTCATTCTCATCTATATAAAACTCACTCTCTAAGTACACTCAGTGACTTTCACATGAACGTTGTCCAATAAAAATTGTACGACGTTATTAAATTAAAATACCTTTTCTTTGTGTTAACAAAAAAAAAAGAATAAAGAATTGATTTTTGTAAGAGATGATAAAGAATTAAATTTATTAAATTTATTATTAATAAAAAGGCAAAGAATTAAATTTATTAGTATGACAGAATTATTTTGTAAGAGGTGGATAAATTATCTAATTCTCAAAATATGAATTTTGTTTATTCTAGTCAACAAACAAAACTGGTTAATTCTCTTGATAGATATATTAGTTTGAAAACAATAAATACAATGAGGCAAACTACAATAGAATCTTAACATAATCAATAATTATATAAAATTTTTTTTAGTTATAATGATGTTATAATTAATAAATTTTTATTTTTATACAAAAGTTTTTATTCTATATTGGTGTCACGTGCAACCGATGAAATGTTTTGTTCATTCCAAAGGGAGGTGCACTTAGAGGGGGTGACTATAAGCAGAAATTACCAAATTTGGTGACAAAATATATGTGAGTATCATGTGTTGAAAGATTATTCAAAACTTCTTCAGGAAGCGATATATTTAAAACATCGGTAGGAAATCATGGAGATACTTTAGTTTTAACGTTTAGACTCGTCCCGAACGAAATAAAATATTCTCAAGAAGATGATACTATTCGTTGTCGACTTTCATTATCGTATACTTACCCATCATCATACGATAATCTTGATCATTGTGATTATGATAATGATGATAATGTAAAACTTTTACAATGAAAATAATCAACCTAAACAAGTGATTGATTGGTTGAAAAGAATTATCACGGAGAAGCGTGAAAGTTATGAATTTAATGATATCATAAAAGAATTGATTGATTTAATTCCGAAAAGCTCATCACCAAAAAAATTTTCATTTGGCAATTATCGATCACCAAGTAAATTTCCATTAAGGGACATTGATCCAAAATCTGTAGGACGGTGGAAAATTGACCGAGTTACATTGCTAGGTGATTCTATACACGCAATGAACCCTGCCCTTTCATTGAGCACAAGTAATGCAATGGAGACGCGAATGTATTATCACATTTTTTATTAAGTTGGGATGAAGAAGGTTGGGAGAAGTGTATAAAGGATTATGAGTATGAAATCATTAATCGATGTTCAACCGATGTGTTAGTCTCAAGAAAGATGTATCAAGGAGCACATGTTGCTCGTCGTAGTCAATATGATATTTTATTTAGAAATTGGTCATTGAAAATTGTTGGAGTTTGTTCAAATACTTATAACGTAATATTTGGTTAAATATTATTTATAATACTATATTTTATTAAATGATTATTATTATTATTGTAATTTTAATTATTATTATATGTTAATTAATTAAATTAAATTTTTTTACTAAACTAATTCGTATTCTGATAAACCTGCGCTAGATAATTTTAAAAAACCCTCTTCTGAACGAACATCCCACACGTTTCATATTCAGAAGTCTTAGTTTTTTTTATATTTAATATATATGTCTTTTTCATTATTATCAAAATACATAATAACTTATCTAATAGATTATTTCTACGTATGATTGATGGGTAATTGATGGATGATTGATGAAACAATAAAAAAATCATTCCTTCTTCTCATCACTTCCAAACGTTTCTGTTCTAACTAAATTAACATTAGAATTATCCGTATCTTTCATATCGTTATTATCATTGAATGAGCTGGTTGAAGTATGAAATTCTAAGAATGTGCTGGTTGAAGTATGAAATTCTAAGAATGTGCTGGTCGAAGTATGAAATTCTAACATTGTGCTTTCAGCGTCTTGAATTTGAAGATCTTTTGTATCATCGTCATTATCAGGTATAGTGATGGTGTTGGAAACTTGTTTTGATGAAGATGATGATGGTAAATTATTTGTGTCGCCATCGTCACTACCATCAGATCTTCTATTTGATGTTGATATGGAGGAAACTGACGACAAAGAGTTGTTACCTAAACCAAAAGATGCCCTTGCCATTTCTGGAGCTTGTATATGTGGTTTATTAATATTTTTATCACTATCGCTATTATTATCGCTATTACTATTGCTAATTATATTATTATCATCATCATTATTATTAGCATCGTTATTACTATCACCTTGACTGTTGTTATTATTTGATTGTGCGATTACCATTGAAGCTCTTGTATAAATACTTGACATGTGTAATGATAATGAATCAGATGAAGATTTGTCACGTCTGTTTCTTTTAATACTCAATCGTGAAGAACTATCACGAGAATGAGGTTTTTTAATGCTGTTGTTAACATTATTATTATGAATGTTTCGAGAAGCTCTTTCTTCGTTGTCATTATAACTATTATAGCCCAATGCTTGACCACTACCAACACCACTACTAATACTACCTTTCCTTCCCGTTATGTTGCTGAAATCTCTAATTTTACCAATTACAATAGTAGTGTGACCGCCAACATGATTATTGTTGTTGTTGTTATTTGAAATCGAATTCCCTAACTCTTTAAATTTATTTTTAGAAGCCAAGTCATTGCGTTTTAAATATTTATTATATAAATTATTAAACCATTCTTTGAGAGTTATCTTGACTGATTTTTTGTCGTCTTCGAACGAAGATACGTTTTCTGATACAACGCTACGTCTAAAGTTAATACTCGAAGTTCCAATCGAGCCGATTTCCTCACCAGAATGAGAACATGTTATTGATTTATAGCCTTTTATTATTTTCCAAGCTTCTAATATTATGGATTTCTTTGCTGCAAAAACTATAAACATCAATATTCCTATACAACCATTGAAAAACAGTGCAAACATAATCAACGCGTAAGGTTGCACGTGAGGTTTTGAAATCGAATTACATTCATAATCATAATAAGATGGGTTTTGTGTACAATTCATCCATTGAATCACCCAATCTTTTACAGTATTATCATTTTCATTGCGAAGGCTCGGAGTTCCAGATGCGAAAAATATCTAAAAAATTGTAAATTAGTTAACGAATGAACTGATGAACGAACAAAGAGCCAATAAACGAAATTTAAGAATTTTATCTTATTACCCAAGCAAACACATAAACAATTAACATCATAAAAGCACCCATTAAAGCACGCCACTGTACGTTTATAACATATTTGACGTGTATGATAGCTCTTTGTGCTTCAGAAATCGAAGTTCTAGAAGTACATTGTGTTTGATCAGACCTTCTCCAATTTGCTCTTAATGTAACCTGTAAAAAAAAAAAAAAAATATAGAATTTTAGAAAATTTTCAATATCCAAATATTTTATTTATAACATATTTAATAATATACATATATACATACATACCTTAGCAATATATACAAAAGTAAATACGTGTGCTACGAAAGCAATACAAATAAAACTTAAAAATATGAAATAATATAGACTTGCACTACCAGATATGAAGCAAAGATTATTTCCATTGGTTACATTATTTGTTAAAAATGGTACTATAATTGATAATAATGTTGCAGACCAAGCCAACCCATGAAAATAATAAATATTTCTCATGATAAATTCAGAACGCCATATCGATAACTTGTATTTATTTATAAAGTGTGTATGTGAATAAAATGAGCTAATAAAGAAGTTATAAATTTTTTTTTAGGGAAAATATTTATTTTTACCATATGTAAATGTGTCATTAAAATTGCCGACCAATATCCCATAGCATATGCGCCTCCGAGTGAAAAAATAGCTATATATAAAAAATTTTCGAAAATAAATAAATAATAATGACGATTGATGATAATAATAATTTAATAATTTAATAATTTAATATTCACCTTGAAACTTACACGAACTACTATTATGAACAGTAGTTGTGAGACTATCAGATAAACACTAATTTTTTTTAAAAAAAAATTTGTTTTTTTAAAAAGTTTTCTCGAAAATAAAAAAATTTAATTAAATAGTCAAATATATATATATGATTAATTTACTAGAGTTTGTTTCTGATTAATAATGAAAAACTGCGAAGCCTCGAAATAAGCAATACTTAGAGCAAAAGGTAATAATATTTGTTTTGTTATAGGATTTTGACGTTGACTTGGCAAAATCAAAAAACCAATACATAATAAAATCATCAAAAAAAATGAAATTATCCCAAAACCAGAAAAAGTTTTGTAGGTGTAGTCGATTAGATTCTCTTTATAAAAATTGTTTAAATATGGGCAAGCTAGACAGCATTCATCAAGACAGATATGGGCGTCCGTTTTATTGGAAACTTGTAATAATGGCGCTTGACAGCCTCCATCGGTGAGTATTTGTGTTGCTGATGGCGATAATGAAGAAATGGGAAAGTCGTTTAATGTGGTTGTCAAAGCCAATGCATTATTATCTTTACTTAATAATAATAATATTAGTAAAATATTTCCTATAATTAATAATATTAAGCGGTAAAATGATGTTAATAATAATGAGTTTTTCATTTTTTTCAAGCTAGAAATTCATGCGGTGCGATAATGTTGGAGGGTTGGTGGGCGGTTGGCAGTGGGGTTGGTTTAAATGAGAGAAAAGGAAGGAAATCTTGTGCTAATTTTTATTTTTAAAAAAAAATTTTTTTAAATATAATATAATTACCAAATTTGACTCTGTCACCCGAAGAAATTTCTTTCGATGCGTATTTATATATTTCATACAAAATTTTTTTTTTCAATTAAGTCTAAATATTATTAACACATGAAAATGTTGATCTATAAAAAATGTTGTCAGATCCCAAACGCTAAACTTAATTTGTGAGTATTGAACCCCACATCATTGAGATCTACCAATTAAAATAATTAAAGCGACCCGACCAAAATACTTTAGAATATCATTTAACGGTTAATGCTATTTACACGGCTTTTTCTTAGTTTACGGAAATTAAATATGTATATCGTTAACAAATTTGGATGTTATGAGCAATTTATATCAAATTCCGAACTTTTCATAAGTGGTACTTTTTAATACTCTTCACATCACATAATGCGTGTAACGCTTTAACTATGTCCATCAGAATTTAACGTAATGGGCTGATTTCTTAATGAATAATTTTTTTTTTAACATTATCCAAAAATAAATATTTTTCTATTTGCATATTATATATTTAGTGTTAGTATTTTTTCAATATAGTTAAAGCTCGTTACAGCGAACTTTTTTCAACGTCCAAGTTCGTCTATAATTAACTTTGTTCATTACAGTGGAAATCATTTACAATAAACTTTTTTCAATGTTCCAATTTACCTATAATAAGCTTTGCTTGTCACAGTCAACTTTGTAATGATCCTCGATATTTTGATAATAGTAATTTTAATATTGTCGTTTATTGCAAGCCTTTCATCCCAAATACTTTTTTATGCCTCTGTTTATAATAGAAAGGTTTCATTAAGGTGCTTGCTGTACAAAAAGAATAATTAATTAATGCATGTTTTGTTTTCTACTTTTTTATACATTATATTTGTTTTCCAATTATTTTAACAAATAAAAAATATAAACTAATATGTTAAATAAAATAAATAAATGATAAATAATCAATAATAAATATAATAATAACTACAGTAGTAACTGCAAATAATGGAATACTAGTTGTTCATTGATAATTTATCCACTCCGTTGCCCAATTAATCAATCACATCAACATCGTTGATCCCTTCCTTCAAGAATCACTAGTATTGTCATTGGAATCTAATATTAATTAAACAATTAAAAATATCAATCAATAAAAATAGTTTGCCTCTATTATTAGTATTATTACAATTATTAAAAATTTCATTAGGAAACATTTAAATTTCAAGATCATTTAAAAAACAATTATGAGTTTTTAATTCTTTTGATTTGGCAATGCCATCATCTAATATTCTGCTAAAATTATATGCGATGTTTGAATTGACTGAGGATTATTATCAAAAGGATTTCTTGTAGTAGAAATTTTAAACCTTCACTTTTCTTTTATAATCATGAGCAAGTTTTCTAGTAGTTGGCCTTTTAGATGAATCATTATCCCAACATTTTGCATCATTTCTGCATATTCTTTTTAGATGCTTGGTAATATTGGTGGTCATAACCCCTCACATATCTTAAAATTAAACCGTGGACCAATTAATTGCCCAGTTAATATTGACAAATTAGAACAAACTTAGAATGGTAGTCATGTGATGCACTTAAAATTACATCATTTTTCTATATTTATTGTAACGAACAGGAGAGGCCGTCTTGCATAAGGAAAAGATTTTCACAATTGATTTCATTTTTTTTTATAGTTTAAAAGGGTCTTACATGGCCCATTCTTGCAATAAATCATGTATAAATAATTACACAAACTTGAAACTTTACACTTTGTTGTTATCATATTTTTTGAGTCCCACAACTTTCATAATACGATTTACTCAAAGAAAGAATGCCTGAAATTAAATATTGCAGAATGTAAAAAACCACCGAATCACCTAAGTTTGTCAACTGAAAGACAATAAATGAAAAGAAGCTGAGAACAAACAACTTAGTGAAGGTAATATGGACAGAAGTTGTTATTTTATGTAGAAAATCCTTTAAAAAGAGGACCCAGGAGAGTAAAAACCACAGATGAAGAAGGGGAAGAAGAAGAGGAAGAGGTAAGTGAAAAGATTGATTTCACTAGAGTCATCAAGATGATGACCAAAATCTTTTATGAAAGAGAATGCTCAAATAAAGAAGGTCCTATATATATGATTTTGATGAAATACAAAGATTACTCCAAGAAATAGTACCAAGCTTGAAGGGGTTTTTTGACCAACTCTATTTAGCAGCTCAGCCATTTGAATGTAATGGACAAACAATGAACCATATGAAGAGATTATTGGTGTTCATATGTTATCTTCTTGCTTTATTAAATAATACAAAATTAACTCTTTTAAGTTTGACCTAGGTACAAGTCTTGGAGCAATCACAACATCAAGAGCAGTAGATCATAAAAGAGCAAGTTACAGATAAACATGAGAAATATGTATAAAATGCACTTACAAAACATTCAAAAAGTGCATTCATATTGAATGTTGATGATTATCATAAATTCACATCCAGAGACAATCTGATACCACCACTATATCAAGCATGAAATCAGTATCCTTTGATTACTAAAACTTTGTTACTTCTAGGAAACCATCTAAAAACATTTTTTGCAATTACATATATTGTGATTAAGGTTGTGGGCGAAGCTCCCCCAGAAATCAATTGACAGAGTTTTGACAGGTTACACATTAATTATTTATTAAAGTTTTGGCAGAGTTTCGCATTTGGAGGTTTTGTCAATTGTCAGTTTTGACAAGGTATATACTAATTGTTCATTAGAGTTTCAATAGAGTTTCAACAGTCACTAAGAGGTTTCAGCAGGCAACCTTAATTGCGATTACACCAACTATGCTAATTTGAATAATTGTAGTGTACTCACATGTGGACATGGTTATAACAATCATTGTCTACAAAGATGCCAATCTAAATGTTTGATATCTTGGACTGATTATCTTCAAATCAAAATAAAAGAAAGTATGACAAAAAGATTAAATGAAAATAAATTTATCAAAAATAACAAAAATATGGTTGATGATGATCTGGGTAATGTTGAATCAGCAACAGATGATGCAGCAATAATGGAAATTTTATTAGAACATGCAAAAAAAACATTTTTTGGGTTGTAAATTTTTTTTTATTAAATAATTTTTTGATTTTTTCATACATTGTTAATGTTTTGTCTTAATCATATATCTTAAATTGGTTGTGCTTATAATCATTTCATTGACATTCATTATATTAAGGCTATTTTGATTATATTGAGAGATATGGTTAAGAGAAGAGTTGAGAAGAGAGTTATTCTTCAACCAAGTCAAAAACTAACACTTTAAATACATTTTTGAGTAGTACAATTTAATTTATTAGACATTTCAAAGGTTTGTTTCATGGTTGCTTCCAACTTCTTAAATTCGAACAATTTGTCAATGTAACAATTGTTGGTGAAATGATTGTTGACAAAATGAATCAAACCAACATTTATTTTTACATTATCAAATTCACGATTGATTGGTCAATGAACGATTGCATGGGTTAAAATTTCGTGTTACCAGAACAGTCTCTCCTGTTTGCTCATGAGAATATGTGCGCCAGGATCATTGCTAAAATTAGACTAATATTCAATAATCATATCTAAATTTGGCAGTAAGGAAAATAAATTTTTAACCAAAATCACATGAAACCCTTTTTTGAAAAATTTTATTGCATTTTTGAATGAATCACAAAATCATATTTTTTGAAATTTGAGCACATGGCACATCAATAGGAGGTCTTTAGACCAAACCAACCATAGGTGATAAAAATACAAATTGAAATAAAAATATATAAAATATTAAACAATATATATAAATGCTTGAATATAAAAATTCTATAATAAAAGTAAAATATAAAGCTTTGATTGATCATTGAAAAATTTTTTAACATTAACAAGAGTGTTTGTTCACCATGCAACACTCCCCTAAGAGACTAAGTGAAAATTCCAATGGTTTATTCTGGTATAGTTAATTCAATTTGTTTAGAATCTGGCATAGTTAAATCAATTTGTTTAGATTCTATAATTTAAAATATATAATTTAAAATATCATTAATAATAAATCATTAAGGTTAAATATATATAACAATAAATTAGATAATTACCATTATTGTTACTAATAATTGTAACTTTATTGGAATTTACAGGTTGAGGAAGATTTGTAAAATTCAATAATCTACTTGTATAAATAGCACTTGGATGAACAATTGCTGAAATTGTTGAAGGGTTAAATGGTTTTTTATCTGCTTCCTTAAATATTTTTCTCAATTTTTCTAATTCATAAAGCTGCTCTTTAGAATAAGTAGGTTTATTAAATTTTAGATCTTCATCCCCATCATCATCATCAATAGCAATTGCATCTTTCCAAAAAGTAATAATTTTTAAAATTTCATCTGCTGTTGGTCTTTTTTTAGGATATTAAATTTTAGATCTTCATCCCCATCATCATCATCAATAGCAATTGCATCTTTCCAAAAAGTAATAATTTTTAAAATTTCATCTGCTGTTGGTCTTTTTTTAGGATCAGCATCCATGCATTTGCATGCTAACTTAATATAACATTCTGGAGCATTATCTGAAAAACTAGGCCTTAAGCCATAACAGATCTTGAAAGCAAGATCTGCATCATGTGGTTGATCTTTGAATGGCTGTTGATGTGTTGATGTTTCTGATATTAAAATCCCAAAGCTATAGATGTCGGATTTTTGTGTATAAGGTTTCTTATTTAATACCTCTGGTGCAATATATGGCAGTACTCCAAATATACCATTTTTACTTGATATTTTTTGATTAGTTGGGCCTGATAACCCTAAATCTGTAATCATTGCCTGGGATAAATATTCAAAATATAAAATATTACCACTGTGAAGATCACCATGTGTAAGTTTTTCTTGATGAAATGTGTTTAAACTTGAGATGATGTTATAAAGTCTTTTGATTTTATCATTCCATCCTGTAATAGATGATTTTAAATATTTTCTAAAATCTCCTTCATCTGCATATCTCATTATGAGAGCATATTCTTTTGTATTTGGATCTTGTGAAATGCCATAAATATTAACAATACCCTTGTGATAAGGTCCTATAAACTTAATGTGATTTTGAAGCTTTATGAAAATTAATAAAATTTAATTTATGATTTAAAATCATTAATTGTTAATTAATTATATCAAATTATTTACCTCTTTCAAAAACTCTTCAGAAATGTTTTGTGAGTTTTTAACCTTTTTTAATGCTACATGACCACCTTCACAATAATATCTTTTATTTTCATAAACATATCTAGGACCATTTAACCAGTAACACTTATACACAGTTGCAAAACCACCTTCACCTATTCCTTCTTCAACTATGAGTTTGTTATAAGGAATCCATTCAAGATAATGATAACTATCAAATCCTTTGGCTTCAAGCTGTGTATTTCTAATTATTTCATCCAATTTTTCATTACCACTGCTAGTCCAACTTCGAGCTAACAATTTGGGATCACATGATTGACACCACTGGTAATTAGTATTATATCTTGCACAAACAGAACAGATTCCATATTTTTTCTTTCTTTCTTTAAAACCCTTAGTATTATCTTATAAAATAGAATTATTTTTCAGCATAATAAAAAATAGACATTCATTCCAAGTGAAAATTGTAAAAAAGATAAAATTATAAATTATTTGATTAGACAAGGTTTTGATAATTTATTTTGTGTTGTAAAAGTTATTTTATAATATAACATAATATTTACCAGCTAGTTATTATGAAGAAATAAAATTTATTTAATAGTTGATGTTATAAATTTTATTTTATATTATAGAAGTTACTTACATGCTGGAAAATAAGTTTATTAATTAGTTGATGTTTTAATAAAATTTATTTTGTGTTGTAAAAGTTAATTTCATAATATGATACTTACTCCCTGGTTATTATAAAGATTTATTAATTATATGATGTTTTAATAAAATT
>CAUDNR010004039.1:0-21335 GCA_958430865.1 Entrophospora sp. SA101
TCAAAACGAATGTACATTGATGATTCTGAACGTCTTAGCAAAGCACTCAGTATACCATTTGATCAAGTCCCCTATTTTAAAAGTTGGAGAATTTCCTTAAAAAGTCACTCGTTGAACCTGTCAGAAAAAATTATGTTCAAATGTGCAATATCAATTAGATGGTAAAAAATGAAATAGAAAATATTTGGATGGTAACTTTGTCACAACTCCCTCAACTTCTTTTGCTGGCTGAAGTTGCTTTAGAATTGTCACTGAAGGAAATGAGATAAATCAAGCTTTAGTTATTGACAAACTTATCAAAGACCTGTTAGCAATTTTAAGTGAAAAATATGAGATTGTTATGGCCCGAAATTTGTCAGACCACAGAGAAGAAGCTTCATCCAGACTTCTTGATACTTAAGGGTGAAGAGAAAAGAAAAGCCACGTTAAAGATTTTTAGACTGATATATCCAACCCAAGAAAAAAGCTTGATATGTCTTATCTTCAAGAAAATGATATGCATATTAGAGAGAGATATTTTTGTTTACGATTACATAAAACATTCTATCAGACAAATATATGAAGTCATGATTTTCTGAGTATGTATGGATTATTTTTGTTTATGATAAAGAGTACTCGAGTAAATTCTATTTGAACAGCTTATTGTTTTGGGAAGTCCTCAAAATGCACTATTAAAAGAACACCCAAGAAATTGGTTTGATGTCAATTTGTGGAGGTCCCTTAGAGACCCCGTCATCGGAAATGTACCTGGGTTTGAAAATTATAAGGTATATCACCTGTCTTCTCGTAATCACTATTTCACAACATCCGAGATCAGAACGTGCAGTAAATAATCACCAAAGCGTAAAAACTTGTTTCGAAAATTAAATGAAAGAAAAATTTAAAAAAGTTCTTAAAAATATGTTTATGAAGTTATCAAAAAGATTGACAATACCCGCCACCCTGTAGGTTATCTAATATTGTAAATAAATTACAGATATATGGAGGTTTACATCTGAGTAAAGTGATTGATTCATTATTATTATGATTACATACTTTTGGGTTATATATTTTATTATTAATTATCTATTTATTCAACCAACAAATAGTAAGAATGTATTCGCCTTGTAGGCACATTATGATCATTAGGAAAAAGTTACAGAATCCATAGAAGAGATCAATAAGCTTTTATTGTTTAATATTTAGGAAACGGTAGTATCTTTGACTTGCCTATTAATATAGAAAGTTAAGGTTCATTTTTCTTATAATGTCTAGCTGATTGTAAAGGAGTCGAATGACATAATTCTTGGAAAATGAATTCCTGGAAGATATTCAAGCTATTCATTCGAATGAGCATATAGCCAAGAGAGCCTTTGCTGGAACGTTTACTATGCCAGTTGAAAATAATTTGTTTGTTTAGTTAACCATTTTCACACGCATGCTTATTTTATTTTTCTCATAAATATGTATAACAACATATTACTATTACTATTATTGTTATCACTTGATTTTGGCGATTTGGTATATATAAAAATAATTACTACTTGTGATTGATCTACATAGCCAGGTTCTCTGGTTAATATTAAGTAAATAATTATTGAACTTGCTTGTAAATATTTTCTTTGTTGTAAGACGCAATTAGCTAGCTTAGAGTTAATTACACCCAGAAAAGCAAATAATATTAATACAGTCGACGCTGGATATAGTGAACCTATTATATAGTGAATCGTACTATATAATGAAGTTAGAAAATTTACCATTTCATTATAGATATATTGCTCTTGATATAATGAATTTTAATATTAACTCTCTATATAAGTATATAATGAAGTTTGTCTTGTTACAATCATAATAAATAAAGCTCCATATCATTGAAAATATAATAGTAACATTTATAATAATAATTACACAGTTGCACACCTGTCTATTTGCATCTGTTCATTTGCATAAAGGTAGCTCAGTCCCATATCGGGACTTATGAACTATTTGCATAACGTAAACGTGCGTATGCATCATGTTTCTACTAACGAAAATATGCATATTCATACTATAAAAGGAAAGATCAATGACAATAATTTTTATTTTTTATTCAAAAAAAAATCTTTAATATTGCTTTGCTTCATAGACAGAATAAAATCTTTTTCGCATGTTCAAGTTCGGGATATTTCATATTACGAGATTTTTTCTGTAGTGGTTTTGTTTCATTACTTAAAATTCGGATGAATACTTTAATGTTCTTGAAATTGTTGCTTGATCAATTTTTACTCCGGATTCTTGTTCACAACGACCAATCAATTCTTTTTGGGATCATTTTGCTTTTTTAAACAAATTTGATGACGTTGTTCGTTGTTTAACGTAGCTTTCTTCATTATGGATATAAAGGATAATATAATAATATAATAATGTTTGTGTAAAATCGAGTAAAAATCAAAAATTATTTTAATGAATCATGATAACCATATGCGCTGATTTTGTTTGAACCCCAAATCCAGCACGGTATGATCATAATGTTATGAATACTTTATACTAGCAAAAACCCATTGGTTTTGAGGTGGGGCCATTGGTTTGACGGGTTGATGAATAGTAAATTAGTTTTTTAGCGGAGCAAATAATTTTTTTTGGGGTAATTATCATTCTACCGACCAGTTTATACATTAAAAACACTCGTGTTTAACATCGAGACACAATAAGGTTTGAAAAAAGGCCCAAAAAACCAAATCGGCTGATATGTATCCATCGCTGTATCAGCGGTGGAAGTGATATTATTGACATTGTCGTTGACTTTTCTTCTTCTTGAAAGTGTTTTTGTGCTTGCCTTTCTTTCTTGGTTTGAATTTAAATAGATATTTAAGCCAATTACATTTTTTGATTTAATCTTTGGATATTACATACAAGATGATTAAAGTGTTCAGGGAACCCTTTCCTAAAATATTTTTATTGTTCTTGATAATATTATTAATAACATGCTTTTATTATCACAAATCTATCTTTTGAATACAACTTTATCGTTGAATGATAGTATTTACTTTCACTACATGAAAATTTTGGATCTAAAATTAGTTGTCTATCTCAATGAAAAGTTGCCACCGCTTCAAAATCTTTATGTTGAAAGCAACTCCCAAATCCTCATCCATAAGTATTGTGTAACCACCAATATGATGAGATCTGAGTGTATGTTTGTTTGTCTTTAATTATTTTCTAGTTTACAAATAAATTTTTTATCGTCATCCACTCTATCGTTATTATAGTTATTTGATTAATAATACTTTTATTAGTATTCAAAAGGCATCATGTGTCCATGCGAGAAAAATCAGGAATGATGTAAATAGCACATATCTATGCGTACAAGATTGCTTTATCAATTCATCTTTGAAATCATTTTTTTTTAAGTTAATGAATAGCAAAAGAAAATTAAACCTCCTTCGTTCGGTTTAAAATTTTTAAACTGTACGCAAATAGATTAATAATATTAAAATTCATATCAAACCGTTCCGTCATCAACTTTACATAGCAATATTTATTATCTGATTGAATAAAAAAAAGTATAGTCGATCTGGTAATCAACTGTGCGATTTCTATATGATAGCGGATATTTTGTTGTCGTCTTTGATTTTTATGAGACACAATAATCGAAAATATTTATATACAAACGATTGTGTTAATTTAGATTTATTGCTCGCACTTACAAATCCAGCCAAATTTGCAATATTTTTATAATAATCGTAAAATCGGGCTTTTACTATTTTATTTATTCTATATATTAAACACGAAAATAAGATTGATTAATAATCTATTTTTATTTTAAAAATAAAAACACAAGTGCAGATCAAAAGTTAAAAATTTGATCCACAATTATTTTGGATTTTATTTAAGCTTGAGTTATGTATAACATGTAATCTGTAATATAGTATTAAAAAGAATATTTTTGCTAAATACGGAAGCTAGATAGAAAATCAGTTTTGAAAGATAAGAAGCAGCACTTGAAAATCATTGTCATTATCCTTTTTTTTTTGTATTAATTAATATTCATTCATTGAGAATTTAGTTTAAATAGAAATGAATTTATTATTTGAAAAAAAAAACCCATTTGATTTACCAAATATGTTAGACTTTTTTTGCCGAGAACTAATTAAACAAAAAGATCGCTCAAACAAATAAATGATTAGTAATGTTAAAGATATTAAGAGATGGTGATAATAATGATTATAATAACTAGATAAAGGAAAACTTACAAAGTTCAACCAAAGCACCCATTCCACCAAATCAACTCAAATCAAGCGCATGAAGTTGCAAAGACGCCCCTTCTATCACGTGAACAAACATATTCCAATTGTCATGTTTTAAAATTCACAAGAAATCAAAGAAATAGATATGTTGTGTGCAATAAATCATCAGTTTTATTGACTGATTGATTGTTATTTTAAAAAACAAATTACTATTTATTAACATTGTTATAATTGTTAACACGGATGATTAATATAATAATAAAGTTCAAAAAAAAAAATTTATTTAGATAATAATAACCATTATTAAATGATGAAAATCTTTTACAAGAAAATAAAATGCAGCCAATGTTAGAATAGTAATTAGATATTTGTGAGCCTCTCACACTCAATTAAACGGAAGTTTAGTTTATCCGTACAGAGCAAGTTGTTATTATTTACATTTGCAGACAAATGCCTAATTCGGCCTATTAAATAGCCATAGCTTTTGGTGATAATTCCTGTGAAACTTTCTTTTGTTGATGTAAATCTTTTCTCTAAATAAAAAATAAATTTGTGAAATTTTATTATTATTATTTAATTTAATGGACAAATAGAATATATTTAAGCATTCGAATCATCTACGATTGTGATTCTTCTCGTGTAAAGAATTTGGAAGGTGAAAGAATCAATGCACCATATTCAGATGAACGAGCCTCAATTATTTTGATATTCAAGTATTATTCTAATAAATGCATGTATATACAGTAGTAAAAATAGCTCATTTGATTGATTAAAAAAGCAGAATTTTTTATTGAATATGCTTTAATATAACACATTCACCATTGCTTTTAATTACGTGCTGACATTTTGATTTTTTGGTCAAATTAAAATAAATCAGGAATTAGGTCCCACTTTTCAATGATAAATTGTCCCAAGTCTTGAAGCTTTTAACCTCTATGATAATTTGGTTGCCAAAGTTTTTAAAAACTTGTTGAATATCATGTGATTTCAGCAGTGTTCCCATTTCTTCAAATCATTAACTCGCTCTATAAGCCATATCATCATCTGTTCCTTTTAACTTATTAGTATGAAAATAAAATTTGAGAATGAGATCTTGTAATTTGTGTAATTTGTGGGGTGAATGTATTCTCTTTTAATGTAATTACAAAAAACCAACAATATTCAACTCTATTATACATTTTAAAAGCAAATTACCCAAAATTAATTATCGGATTTGATTAGACAGGTAGTAGTAGTGGTGATAAAGGTTTTTGCGAATCCAACTTTTTTTGTTACTGTTACACATTGTATATAGTGACATCACATGCATGTATTTATATACAAATCTAATCTAACTAGTTAAAATGTAATGTTTTTGTGTGAATGCCTGGGAAATTTAAAAAATCAGGAAGAAACTTGTAAGTATAAAATTATATATCAAACAGGTAATTTTAACTTTTATGAATTACTAATTAGGAAGTTTGGAATTTATTATTAATAGTGATTACTATTTTAAATATTGACATGTATCAATTATCCTTTACTGGAAACGACTTTCATATAATGATGTGATATACATAGATGGTATTATTGCCATCGTCAAAGAAAAAATATGGCGATGAAATATCTATATCATCAAATGACGATTTTAGTGTAAGCTTGATTTTGATATTAATTGTTTGTAAAGATACATCTCAACCTCAAATGTTAACCGATCACATTGGACAAATGTAAAATTTATCTTACTATTACTGAAAGAACTTATTTCTTTAGAAGTTAATAAAAGTATTACTGATTATTTTAAAAAAGATTTTATTGATTTTATTGTTTAGACACTTCTATTTAGAATTCTTCATAACAATAACTCTAGAAGTAATTCTTTGGTAACGACATACAGTATGATTTTGTATAATTTGAATGATTTGAATGATTATAAAATAAACAAACATTTGATCACAGATTATTACAAATATAGCAACTTACTATGAAATCAAAAATTAACACTAAAAAAAATTATGCATTACAAAAACAAATTGAAAATTTATAACCTAAATTGTGTTTGTTACATATGATAAGTTTTAATAAATTGAGTTTTCAAATATCAAAAATTGATGGATTCTTAAAAAAAAAAAATAGCAGTTATTTTATTTAATATATTTAGTATTGTATTGTGTGCGTGCGTACGTGCATACATGCAGTGTGTAATTGCGATAGTGTGTATTATATGACATGATATATATGTTTAGAGATTGGGAAGAAGAATTGTATGTGAAAGTGATATTTGTGGGTGGTGTGGACCTTTCAATGTGATGTTTGGTAGATTACACGACTGCGATTATATGGATTATATTAATTAGGCTAATTTTTTTGACAAATGAATAGATAGACTTATTTAAATTAAATTTGATTGGATTAATTGGACGAAAGAATTTTTGAAGTCGTACAAAAGATTGCTAATTAGTGTAATTAGTGGTATACTTCCTTATTTTTTTAATAGTGAGAAATTAAATATCAGACATTTCTTATTGTATGAATGGATTTCTTTATTTGAAAAATTTCCGAATTGATTGTCATCTAAGTAAATTAACCGATTCCACTCCATTTGGTTAATTTTTTCAACAAAGAATTTTTTTCTCTTGCTGAAAGTGAGATGGTTTTTTTTAGGAAAAGTTAATCTAATTGTGTATTTTTACAAAGTAAAAAAAAAAAAGCCCATATAATTAATAATTATGGTGATGAGTTTACAATTTTAATATAAAGCATAAACTGGAATATTCTAAAGAAGGTTATTTTTTTCCTTTCGTTTCATGAAAATAATAATTTACACAATAAATAATAACACAATATTATTTATCGATTAAATTGTATATTTATATATTATACAATAATAAGTGTTAATTGGATGCTGACTGATATGACTTGATAAAGTTGCGATAAAAAAGAACAAAGTTAAAAGTAAAATAGTAAAGTTAAATAATAGCAAAGCGTTACTAGCATTAACTTCAGAACTAATATTAGTCCAGGATATTATTTATTAATTCAGTAAACAATCTTATTGTATTTACTTTTTGGGATACTTGTTATAAAAATATAGAATATAAACATGCAAGAAACGAAATTTGAACACGAATGTTAAATGAATATAAATAAACATGTAAAAAAGTAAATAGAATAATATAAAAATTTTTCATTTAGTGAAATTCATTTTGTAAAAAATTCATTTATTTGTTTAACGAATTAATTTCTTTTCTAATTTTAGAAGCTACAAGTTTACACATTTAAACTATTTATAAAACAATTATATTTATCTTTCTTATCTTAAATAATATATAATATACACGGATAAATATAAAGATTCTCCTTCCTATATGGCTTAGAATATCCTTAATGTTTGAAATATAAATATAATAAAAATAATTTTTTTTCAAAAAATAAAAAATAAAAAAAAAATTTTTTTTGTCCATTTAACGTTCGTCATTGTAAAAAAAAAATTTTATGATATAAAAAAATTAAATTGTATAATATATTATTATATTAATTAGTCAATCAAATTTTTATTTTTTTTTTATTTTTTTTTTTTTGCTGCTTTTATAAAAAAAGAGTTCTCTGGTTAATTGATAAGTAGCAACAATAATATTAAATAATGTTTTCAAAAAAACAACGATCAATGAAAAGACCTTATATAATTGGTGTAAATCACAAGCACACTGGAAATGTATTAATTAGACATAGATTAATTCAACATCTTCAAATCCTAGTATTGGTGCTAATATTTCTGATACTGCTCATGAAATTATGGGTTTTAATGTTGCCAGATTGGGAGCCTTGGATTATCGCTGGTATTTATCATTTATCTTTATTTGTTTGGTTTTTTTTTGTTGTTGTTTTGTTTGTTTCATCCTTGCTCATTCTCACGCTCTCATACTCTTTTAATCGTTCTTTAGACTCATCATGTGATATATGCACAAAAGAAAATATGCACAGACCAATTCCACCACTACCATTAAAGGTTATAAAAATGTTTAAAAGCAACGAAGCGATAATTAATCACGAAGAAGATCAAGATGTATCAGATGAAAATAATTACGAACAATTTCAACAATATATCGATCCTGACGATAATCTTGACGAAACCTACGATAATGAAGAGAGTGCTACTACCATCAATAGCAGTGATAATTTTTATATTCCCCCTTTCAAACACGATCTCGTTAGCAATACCGAAAATGACGATTATGATTTTACTATAGCGACTGGTGCAAGCGAAAACCACTTTTGTCCGATGAAGAGTTTCTTGTATAGAATGAGTGACGAATTAGCCGAATACCGTATTCGTATGATCGTTTACGATTTGGGATTTTCCGAGAAACAAGTTGAAGAATTGAACCGGTTAAAGGAAAGGGGTTTCTTGACAGAGTTAAGAAAATTCAATTATGCATACTATCCAAGTTTCTTTAACATCACCATATCAAGAGGTGAATATGCTTGGAAGCCTGCAATAGTAGCCGAAATTTCACGTGACTACCCTGGATTGATATTAACTTGGTTGGATAGTGGTACTTTTGTCGATAAATCATACTTTAGACGTTTAAAAAGCGAATTAAAACTTAATAAAGGTTTCTTATCACCCAGATCTTCCGGTAACATGAGAACTTGGACTCATCCCGGTGTCTACAAGTATTACAACGAAGTGAACCAATACAAATACAACAGAATATCAAATTGTAATGGAGCATCAATGTCATTTGATACGCGTAAAGCACAAAAATTAATTGATGGCTGGTACAGATGTGCCCTGGTCAAAGATTGTATAGCGCCAGAAGGTAGTAGTCGTATAAATCATCGTCAAGATCAGGCAATCATCACTTACTTGGCAGCAAAAGAGAAAAAATTTTGTAAGAATAAAAAAAGTGATCTTGGTATTACGAGTCATCAAGACAGATTTTGTAAGAAATTCATTATAAATTTTGAAAGAAGCAACAATTTATGATAAAAATAGAATTTAAATTAAAAACTTGATTTTTGGACAATTTTTATTTTTAATTTTCTGTAAATAGATATTAATATATTAATATTAAATATATTTTTTTAATAATATTCTAATAAGGGGGTTTTTTATTAATTTTAATATTGTGGTATACATAATAACAATTTTTTAAAACTCAATAAAATAACAAATATGATAATATGTGATAATATTGTGGCTGTGACTTTTCTTTAAAAAACTTTTCCCCCAAAATAAAATTTGTCTCCTTGAATATATAAATAGTTGCTGCGCACACAACTTTTGATTGTTTGTGGCCATCTGATAATAATATCAAATGGTGTAAAAGACTTGATCAAGCCCCCGAACCTGTTTCTAGTTTGTCGTATGAGAACTATCTTTACAAATCAGTAAATGACAAAGCATGTATCTGTCATGCATAACATTGTTAACGTTGAGATCAAAAAAAAATTTTCGTCGAATGATAATCCATGTTTCATTATATATAAGATCTACCACATAATTATTAATATTAATATATTAGTCGTTTATCGACATTAATATAGGTAGGTAGTTGCTGTTCTAATAAGATTTTATTATTATATGGGCATTACATCACATAAAAGAATAAGGGTTAGTGATAACTTTAATGGTTTTATTAGCATCACATTTCAATAATGATTAGATAATAATTCCTTTGTGGGAAAATAATAGTAGTCGCTTAACTTGTGTGCCACGACGCTAATTTTTGAGAAACTAGTCTTGGAAGAATTAAAGGATCTACACAACCAGTAATAAGATAAAAGGTTGTGACAAATCATTTCGTCCTGCGTAATAAATCTGTAATAATTTGAACTTAAAAAAGTATTTTTAATCTTAATTAGAAATTTAGTCAAATCAATTAATTATCTTGGTTTGGCTTGGAAAACTACTTTCGATAATAACTTTAATTACATTAAGTTCAAACCAAGAATCGTTTTTTCATCGAATTTGCGTATATACACACTACTCATTCAACTTGAGAATTAAAAAGATTTATTTGCATCTTCAAGTAGATAGAATAATATGGGAGCAAGTTCGATTAAAACCATTTTGCTAATTTACAATGACGTCCATACACCAAGAATGATTTTGATCTTGAGAAATTCTTATAACCAAATTACAAATGTAAATTCGATAAGTCGGCCAAAATTTTCTTAATAATAATAACTCATGTTTTAAAACTAAGCGATGATTTTTTTTTTTGGTTCACTAAAAAGTTTTACTATTAATACTCGCATTGGTTTTGGGGTCCGAATATTTTCCTCTCATGCAAGTATTCTGACAATTTTTATCTTTTATTGAATTGTTATCTCCACAAATAAATCCCATATATTTTAGTAACTCATTTACTATTGGTCGAGTTATAATTAATTGTTAAAAAATAAACTATCGAAGAAATTAAAGAACAATTAAAAAAAGTCGAAGAGAAGTTGGAGAAGTTTGAAAAGATTGAGGAGTGGGAAAAGAAGAAGAGGTTGAATTAATTGGGGGAAAAGTTGGAGAACGAAGAATGAAAGAATGATGAACAGAAGAAGAGGTTGGAGGATCAAGGAGAAAGATTAATCGAAGAAGAAGTGGAGGAGAATATAAACGATTAGAAAAAATTATTTTCACTCGTTCCATTTTGTTTATTTATTTACCTATTTGAGAGACATTTGGTATACTGCTTACAACTTGTGCTTTTATTTATGCTTTTTCTTCATAACCTATATCATTTTTAAGGAAAAGAGGTTTAGGGATAAAGAATTATACAAGGATCCAAATTTATCTTCAATGACATTTTATTTCTTCAATTTTTGATACTAAATGGCATTTTTATTATAGTTCTGGATCGGGCTTTCCAACTTGATTACAAAAGATGATGCTAAGTCTCTATCTGTTCTAGAGAATCAAATAAACATAGTTGCAAATTCTTCAGAAAGGTATTATAACTAGTTGCCAATTGTACAATCATCAACATATGAGAAAACGAGGCCTGTGTGTCAGTTAACTTGTAAAAAAACTTCCTTTACTATATGTATGCTTTCGTAAAATAAGTTCAAGTGTATGGAACTATAATGAGCTTTGACTGTGGTATATGTTACACGTATAGATTTATTGAATATGATATGGAACAAAAGCACTTCGTGTCTAGACATTGATGTCCACGTTTTAACAAAGTTAGTTCTACTGGTGTCTAATATACAAGATTTTGTTTGTAAAAACTTATTGACCAACCCTTCCATAATCACCACATGAAAGCTTACCCATATGTCAAGTCCTTTATAGTGATATTTTCATCTTGAAGAAAAAAGTAACACCGTCCTCCATATTTGAATATCTTTTCTTAAAAAATCAATGAAAAAATTCGGGATTTTGTAAAAACTAAAGCAACACAATGTTTTTTTCACTTATTTCGTAACACGTGACTTAAGTAGTGAATTTTACCGATCATTGTTTAATTCAAATGATATTGCCATTGTTTTTATTTTGTATCTTATTCGCATTGGCATGAAAACATCAGTTATTCCTAATGAGATACAATTTTTTATTACTGTTGTTCAAAGTTGTGAAGGATCGTTATGCAAAGCTGGATATACTGTACATATGAGTTGTGTTAAATTGGTATTTTTTGGAAATTTTGACTTTGAAGTTATCTACGCGTAATAGTAATACGCAATAATATTAGTAATATGTTTGAGCTGTCAGAGTTTGAAGCAACATAGCTTAATCAATATTAGTTAGAGCGACCTTTACATAGCACATAAGACAGGTTTTGGTATATATTTTGTATTTGTTTTCTATTTATATCATTTTAAATCTTCAAAGAATGCTGAAATTCTTTTATTGTTGAATCACGATAAATCGATCACTAAAGTTTTGGTAACAATGAAGTTGTTCTTTGGATAATGCAATTTTCGCTTTTCAATTTACATCCTTTTCAAAGCAATTAAATAAACTATAAAAAATGCTTTACAAAAAATTGTTTGTTACACCACCAGTTCTCTGCAAAGAAACAAAAACGTGCGATGATATTTTTTGGTGTCACAGTATTATAAAATCACATGGCTCGATTACTTACATATTTATATATATTCGTTTTTGAGTATCAAAATTAGCACTGGATGCGAAGTATCTTAGCATCCCATCATGTATTCATGATCAATGATGCAATCTTAATAAAAATAGACTATTTCATGACCAGATGGTGCATTGATCGAGTAGTCTAATAAATTACAACAAAAACGTATAGATAGACCCGCTACCCCCATTCGTAGACCAAAAAACGGTGCATTGGTTTTGCTTTTTACGTTGCATTCAAATTCGAGGGTCGAGACACGTAGTGCCGAAATGGCGTTCTATGCTTTCTCCGAGAGGAAATTAAAAATAAAATTTTCCTATCCAGATCATCCATTATCTCTCAAATGGTCAAAATCAAAAAAAATTTGTACATATCGATCATTTGAATTGAAATTGACGGATAATAGTAACAGCAACAAAATAAAATATAAAAAGGTGTTTTTGAACCTGGACTCGAAAATATACTAACATTAACACGTTGTGTGACTATCTGAGATCTGAGGTAAAGGCTCCAAGGCAATTCCATAAGCTTTTGGTCATTTTGAACGGTTTGAAACGTCAGGACAAGACGAAAACTTGACCGTAGACAACGATAGACGCTGCAAAAAAAAAAATTTCAAAGCGAAACACTATTTCCTTTCAACCCTTACGTTTTGAAAAAAAAATAGATAGCAATGGATACGTCGATGTAAAAATAACCGCAACCATTTATCCTTTTCTAGTTTCTAAAGTTGAGCAACAAAATATTTAGAAGATTTTGATTCGTTATTACTGTAAATGCACTGAATTTACTGTTTTAAGTTTTAACGAGTCTTTACAAAAAAAAATTTCCTGTGCAACCAAACATTTAATATGAAAAAATTACACAAATATAAAAATCTATATACAATATTTGGAACACGGCAACTTTTCTTTCTTTTATGCTATTCTCAAAAAAAATCTCCACTCTATTCATCAAAACATCAAGTCAAATTTATATATTATAATGTCATATGCTGAATTATTATCAACAGAAAGAAAGGATTTTGTATATAAAATTTATAGTGAAACATATCATAATCCAGGAATTAATTCTGATAGAGAAAGTAGAAAAAATTATTTTTTTTCATTGGTCAAAAAAAACAAGGAACTTTCTGAAAATGAAAAAGAATCTTGTAAAGAAAAGTTTATTTATGATTTTGAATTAGATAATGCAGTGTATAAAGAAGGCAAACCAAAAGAATGTAACGAATGTAAATTGACAAGATACTCCGATGTATTCTGTGAAAGTTGTATTAGCTTACAATTACAAAGTCTTTTCACCATTTGGACATCTGGAAATAGCATTGTAGATAACTTTATTCAACAATGTCAAATAAAATCATCTCTGCCAAGATATATTTTAGAATGGATACCTTTTGAGCAATTTGAAGATATAACAAAATTAACTGAAGGTGGATTTAGTTCGATTTATACAGCTAAATGGACAAGAGGATGTATTGTTGATTATGACGAAAAATAAAAAGGAATTTAGTTATTTCGGAGGTAGAGGACAACTAGTAGTATTAAAAAGTTTAAATGATTCAAATAATCCAGGAAAAGGCTTTTTTGATGAGGTTGGTGGTTTTTATTTAAAACAAAATAAACAATATTGCATTATATAATACTAATTGATTTTATATTTATTTCAGGCAATTAATTATTGTAAAATTAAGTCAAATTTAATTGTTACTTGTTATGGTATAACTAAATTCCCAGACAATGGAAATTATGCAATGGTTTTAAATTATGTGCCAGAAGGAAATTTAAGGGATTATTTGCAAAAAAATCATTTAAATTTAACATTAAAAGAGAGAATTATAATCTTTGGATATTTGTGTGCTGCATTAGATAATGTGCATGAAAAAGATTTAATCCATTGTGATTTACATAGTGGTAATATACTTGTGCAAGGAGGTTGTTGTTGTATTCCAGATTTAGGACTATGTGGACCAGTTGATGAAAAGTCATCAAATAAAATCTATGGAATTGTGTCATATGTTTCACCCGAGCTACTTAGATGTGAAAAGAATGCAAAGAATACAAAAGAATCTGATATCTATAGTATTGGGATGTTAATGTGGGAAATATTTGCAGGCCATCCGCCATTTGATGATAGAAGTCATAATCTTTGTTTAATTTTTGACATATGTGAAGGTTTACGACCACCAATACTATCTGGGATTCCTGATGATTATGTGCAAATGATGCAGAGGTGTTGGGATGTGGATCCATCAAAAAGACCAACTAGTAGAGAGCTGCGTAGTTTTGCTGATAATAAACATAATGAAATTCTTGAAAATAAAAGTTTAACAAATAAGAACTTAAAAGATAATAGTTTAATAAAAAGATTATTCAAATTTTCTAAAATCAAAAAACATGAAATTAATTTTAATGATGATAGTAGCAGCAGCAGCAGTGGTAGTAGTGGTAGTAGTGGTACCTCGCAACAAGCACACACATCACATCCAGATTCATATCACACAAGTAGAATATTAGATGAAGAGATTGCTAAATCTAAAAGCTTTAAAAGTTATACAAGTAATGATAGTTCGTTAAATAATCTTGATTTTAACCTTTTTCTCTAGAATTTTAACAAAGGAAACAAAATTTCGTTATTAATCAATTGGAATTACTATCTATTAATTATTACTAACAACATTAATTAATTAATTAATTAATAAAAGATGCGATGAATGACTAATTTAATCTCCACTATAAATTTATTCTTTATCTTTTTATTTTATCTTTATTTTTTTCGAAATTATAAACTTGTAAAATGGTGATATTTCGGGGTATCATTTCGGCTAATTAACAATTATGGTTAACTTTCTTGTCAGTTAATTATAAATAACTCAATGCTTGTCAATTAATTAGTTTACGAATTTAATTTGGTTCCGTCTTTCTTGCACATAGACGAATTTGCGAGCACACCTAATGTACCAGATGGCCCCACTATAAAGTTCCTTGTGATCGATTTATTTCAGTTGTTTACATTATTGGCTGATTGCAAACTCGCCTTGGCTTACTTGCAAAACAAATTAAGTAGCTTGTTTAACAGCCTTACATTTATTATTACAATAACATTACTAGTATTTCCTATTAACCTTTAGATGATACTTCATCAACACACCCACTAGTCAACCCAATTCATTAAAGCAAATTACGTTACTAATCGTTGTCAACACTCATTGGCTAACCAATGTTAACCCTAGCATTGCTTACTTGCTTACTAAAGCAAATAAACGTGACTTTTTACCAATACTCCACAATTGTTGTCTTTTATCAAGACTTGCTGCTTTTATCAAAGCGTTTTAAACAAAGAAAATAAGACAATGTTTTTATCTATTAATTTTATTTGATAAAAATAATGATCTATCACAGGGCTTTATTCTATTAGAATGCTAATTATCTATTATTTCCTCTGCGAGGTCCCGAAGTTACACTTTTTCAAGCAAAGATCACTACAATAAGGACAAAGATAAAGACGAGTTTATTATTGCAAAATAACTTAATCAATCAATATTGAAATTATAAAAACTTTCATAATTATAAAAAAAGCTTTTGCGTAAATTAAACTTAGTTGACCCTGGAACATAAAGTACCGAATTCCTAATCGATAATTTATCTGTCACGTTATAAGAAATGTTCGAGTTTAGTATAAATGAGTGTGTGAGAACTGAATTTGTATTCAACAAAAGAAAAACCTGGCTCCTTGGGAATAACTAATGAAACAAAGGAGATTGGGATACAAAGAAAATTATAAAAAAAAAAGACCTTGGAATGAGTTTTTTGAGAGCTTTTATAATTTATTAATCTTTAAAGCAAATTTTGCTTGCGTCATTTTTGGCTTAATGGCAACGAATTTGACATAATTATAATAATTTTACAACTTTGGGCAACATTTCGTCAAACAACATTAATCCAAACATCCCACCCAAAATTTTAATTAGATTTCAATTTTTACATACAACATCATAACTCCATTCATCAATAATGTAAAATCGTTTGACGTTATGCTTCAAGTTCTGCGTTGACACATGTTTGCAAGGTTTAAAATAAAGAATAAGGATGGTTTCCTTTGTAAACAAACGCATTTATTTATTTATTGTCAAAATCAATTTTACAATTCACGCACAATTTTTTTTCACAACACAATGTATGTCTAAATCTTGATCCTGTTGGAGATATCGAGCATCAACCTTTTGTTATGGATATGGTTTATAATTTTATTCAAGATTATCCTTATCATGCGTCTTTTTTTTACACTGCGTGGACGCGCTTAAATAATATTACAAACAAAACGCACAAATTTGAAACCAGGCAAAACATTCAAATGGTGTGCCATTGGATCGAATAGTACGTATGAGCGTCGACGTTGAAAAATTTAACTTTTAAAGAATGCGAGTAATAAATATATTTTTTCTTTAGGTCCATTAGATTTTTAAAATCAATATCAACAACATTTGTCTTCTCATTTTTAGACATCTGATTAATCAAGACCATCAATAACAGAAAATTACACAAATTTATTAGAACATAGTAAATCATTAAAAAACAGGATTCGTCAAGCAGAACCAGTTCTTCAACTTGATGAACTTGAACATGTCAGGGAACAGGGTGGTTGAGTCCTAGGGTAGAATAGCATCTGAGATCACGTCAGATAATGAAATTGTTTCAACAGAGTTGTTAAATGGTGTTTTCAATGATTTGTCACCTGAACCAATAGCTGCACCACATTATTGTTTTGTAATTGATGAGAAAGTGGAAGAAATGGATATTAAACTTCAAGAAGTACTCATATAGTGAGCTTTAGAAACAGCTAGAATTATAGGTGAGACTATTACTGAGTGTAGTATTTCTAAGAATATTTTAAATTTGCTTAGTGTAATGTATGAACAAATTTTTCTGGATCATTTTATTATTTCTGAATGATTTTTAGAATGCATCATTATGTTTTCCAGGCAGAACAACATTAGGCGAGCTGCCGAAAATTCTCAGAAAATTAAATATGTGTGAAGGGAATGTTACTAGAAACTTCAAAATTTGTATGAGCAAATGTATAAAATCAAACATGGTTTACTTTGGAGGACAAAAATAATTAAAAATATTTTCAATATGAAAGTACGTCAATATTTTTAAAATAATGGCTCCGTTACGTTATAGGTATATGTTCTGCGAGCTCAAAGCATTTTTAAAAATTTCATCTGTATGATGAGAGTTATAGCAGTTTATGTAATAGGCATCTAAAATTTATGGCAAAAATTACATTTGCAATATGAAAGTTAATAGATATTGTGGCACTGTTACGTTTTAGCGAGATGTTCTACATTTTTCATAATTAAAAAATCTCATCAATATGATGAGTTATAACAGTTTACAACAAAAGCGATTTTTCTTTATTAGTAAAATAACTACATGTACTAAAAAAAGAATGGAACTTTACAACTAATAAATTTTTTGAGAAACCTATCTATTACATTAAAGCTATAGACCTACACTATCAACTATTAGGACGAAAGTGACTTTAATATTTATTAAAATTTGTGCAAACTTTAGGATGTTTTTAAACCGAGCCGACCATAACTGATTTTCTTGATTGTAGCACCCCATGGGACGAGACTCATTATTTAATTCTTTATAAACTATAGAAAAACTAGAACTTCGAATCAATGGTTTCTAACATTGCTCTAATAATACTTGCTCATATAATACCTAGAGCATTACTGTTGTTCTTATTGACATTACTCTCACCCTCCTTTCACTTCTTGACCCCTTTTGACTTTTTATTATTTCCTAAATAACAAATCTATTGAAGGTTCGTAAATCTAATAGCATAAAAATTTATTTTCTTTGAATTTTATTATTATTGTTAAACCGGAATAACACTTTGATCACCATTTGAAAAATATTCATTCCCTTCTTCTTGTTGAACTATTTCATAATGAAAATGTTTGCCCTGATAAAGTTATCGTTAATATCATCATATGACATTCATTACGATCGAACATTTCAAAAATCAAAGCCTTGCGGAATAAATAAAGCGCTTCAATCTACATGTTGTATTGATTCAAGCATCTATGAATCATAATATCTTTTAAGGGCGGTTTGCTTTTGCTCATATTTGTTTGTTTTTTAATTGATAAACACGTAAAATTAAAGATTCTAAAATATCCCTATATAATAATGCCTAAAGTTAAATCAAACCCGAGATAATCATAGAGTGTTGATTTAATATAACAGCTGCCAATGTTCTTTCTTATATTCAATTGGTATTCTGTAATGTTAAAAGAAGCCTAGCAATGGCATTGAACGAAGGGCGCCTAAAGCGAACACCTTCTAGACACTGCTGTATCCTAGAATCTTGCATATGTTTTAAGAAAAGGTGCATGACCCACTACAATAACTTCTATTTTAAGTTTTTTCTTGTACATCAAATTCAATAAAAATAAATGTTGTTTTCTAAAGCAAAATTTCGTCTCCTACTAATACTACCCTTCCCTACTCAAATGTTATTACTATATTAATCGAATTTTAAATTTGATTTTTTTTAATTTTATAATATTAATGATTTTATAACTAAAAAAAAAAAAAGAGAGAATTGTGCGTTAAAGAAAAAATAGTTTGATTTTACTTTTTATATAAACATGTTTTTTGATGAGAATGATTGATTATGATAATCAAGATAATAATAAAAAATAAATTATCAGTCAATCAATCAATTACAGTCTGTAATTAAAAATTTATTTTTTGCATTCCAATCTTTCCCAACAATTTTATTATAGTAAAATCGTGGATAAATGCTAATAATACTAATACGTAATTACGTACCGTGTATCACAATTGCTATTTGGTATTCGAAAATAATTATGTACCAAAGCGTTAGTTATATATATATTTCTCGACTGAGCACAGTAAATTATTATATGTTTGTGATTAACCCAACCGGATTTACAAACAAAATAAAAAAATTACATTGTAATTGTCACAGAATAAAATAATAAACCAATTGAAAATCATTCGCGACAATAGAATTTTGATGAATATTTTGACCAACAAAATTATTGTTCCGATGATTAATGCTCGTAGAAATAATTGGACTCTGATCAATCATATCATTGTTATTATTCTATTAAATTTTGGTCAGCAAAACTATTATTACTGACAATACCCGAGTTTGATTAAATTACTGTCCCCAGAGTTTTCGATTATGTAATAGTAATGTGATTATTTCCTGGCTGTTTTGATGACCGAAACTATTGTCGTGGTAGTGACCGGCAGTTTGGCGTAATTATTAAGATCAAAATATATACTGATTATATATCGATTATTAACCCTTGTATTTGTTTTTTAAAAAGTCTCTGTGTGAGGGAAAGCTGGTCAAGAGAAAGGTTGATTGTATTAGCATAGCTTATATTGTCTAGTCTTTCATCAACAAATCTCAAATATGCAATATCAAAGAATATATGAAGATTTTTAGAATTTAATACTTTATTTGGAATCATATGACGATAATGAAATTTCAAGTACATTGAAAAAAACAAAATCAGAATTATATTTTAATATTTTGGAAAATGAAAATTAACTTGACCATAAAAATCCTTATATTATTTAAAATGTTAGAAGCTAATATAAACATTATTAACAATCAAAACGACGGTCGTTAACAGAATCTTTTCTTTTATAATTTATGACTTATTTATATCGACCTGTTCTGGCCCAACATCTCTAATCAACCTGTACAAACTTTAACATCATCAATTCTTACATTGGCCACATTATATACGATCACTTGTATTTTAAACAGAGGTGATGATCCGTATGGAATTCAGACAGTGAATGAGAACGAGTCAACTTACAAATAAAACTTTGTGCTATCGTTGCCAAAGGTGATAATGTCCAAATATAAAAATTTCTATTGAAAAAAAGTGCCCTCCAAGGAAGGAACAATAGAAATAAAATGATGGACCATTAGCACAAGAATAAAAAAAAGAAGATAAAGAGTCCAAAGTTAATGACTTTCTCGTATTTGCTTACTTGCCGGAGAGAAATTTAATCTAATAAGAAAACTAATTTGACTTGAGTGAGTTTACTCAACACGATCACACAAAAATCTTTAATGATTCTCGTAATAAAGAACTTTTTAAAACAGGATAATTTTCTATTATTTGTTTTTAAAAAATTGGGCCCTCAAAGAAGTTTTATTGCCAGTCTTTGGTCAATTTCTATCCACAATTATCTGACCCTTTATTCCCTCTCGTTTAGGTTGAATCAACGCTGATACTGCTCAACCAAAAAATTCTTTTGGACAAATACTATTGAGTTTTGGTGCCTTCATTTTTGCTTAATTTGGTTATTTATTTTTTTACTGGTTCTAGAAAATGTAAGCATGGGATTAATAGTAATTGTGCATTATAATTTTGCTACTGGTGGTATCTGTTTTCATAAAAATTATATAGCAATAGCGTCCTTTCAATAGAATGGGACACAAAACTCCCCAGTTGGATTTGCCCATGTTACTTAAACCCAATAATGATTATTATTTAATTTCCCAAAAAGAAAATTTGTTTATTACGTGCTGAAGATCAAGGTAATTAAATTATTTTGGTTATGATTTACATCTACAAATTTAGAGAACATCCAAATTTGACTGGACAATTTCCAATATGTTCAACATCCGATCAATTTCCGGTAAACTTTTCAAACAAGTTTTTAACGGGAAACCAAATTCGTAATATTAATATAGGTATTACAATTACAATTACTATTTTACTTTATGTTAAAATGCTTAAATCATTACCAAGTTTTTTTTTTATTTATGACAAAATTGAAAAAAAAACCCATTTATTTAAGTAAAAACATAATTACATTTGTGAATAGACGTAGATTTATATAAAGAGCTCCTTTCAATATAAAAATAATATAAAAATAATATAAAAATAATACTTATTCATTAGGAAAAATTTGGACGTTACACGATTCGAATTTTTTAATATATATAAATAATAATTCTTGATCTGCAATATCCACTAGTATGTCCATTTACT
>CAUDNR010004039.1:21345-69428 GCA_958430865.1 Entrophospora sp. SA101
TCACTTCGTGATACATGTAAATCATTTCCGATTTATATGTTCGTTTCCCGTGATTTATAATTTACTATTTTACAATATGTGAACTATATAGTCTCTTTTGTTTTAATATTATTCAAAATAAAAGAAAAAATTATGATTATTGTAAAAATAATGTCACATTATGATCTAATTTGTTTTGTAATAATAATAACTTAACTTTGTACAGATACTAATAAATGAGTAAAATAAATGGCAAAACAACAATTTTGACATAAAAAAAAATCAATAATTGATGCAAGTGTTTATGTAAATAAAAATAATAATAAATTACATTATTATTATTATTATGGTTATCATGGAAAAATTATTTGGTGATCAGAGAAAACCTTATTTTTTTATTTTTTAGAATCCCTACACAAAGTTTAGATACTTAAAATGCATCTAAAATATACATCATATACTTAAAATATACTTAAAATATACTGATGGAAGAGAACAAGAACATTTTAAGTGAGTTTTAAGTATGTTTTAAGTATATGAAATTATACTCAAAACACACTTAAAATATACTATATACTTAAAATATACTTAAAACATACTTTTGATGGTAAACTAGCATACTTGAAATACACTTAAAATACACTTAAAAGGTTACTTAAAACATACTTAATTTTGTTCATTATTAAAAAAGGTATGTTTTAAGCACATTTTAAGCACCTTCAAGTAGATTTTAAGCATGTTTTAAATACATTTTAAGCACCTAAACTTTTTGTAGGAAATTATTATTATTATTGCTATTTTGTTATTATATTACTATTTCATTTTAAAAAAAAACCACAGTATCCCTATTATATATGCAGCTCAAATTGATTTGGTGATTTTGATGGTCAAAATTATTCCAACAATTTCCTCTCCAAAATGTGTCCACTTTGACAGTTCACAAGACCCAAGGTCTAACCTTGCCACACATAACATTAAATTTTGATTATGATGAAAACTTATTTATGGAATGTCAGATGTACATTGTGATGAGCTGAACTGCTTCGTTGGATAAGTTGCACATATTCCCAGCTGAAAAAACTCCAGAACAACCTGAGAGAGTATAAAAGGTTGGTAATTGTGAACTAAGGATACCGGCTGCAACTTTTGATAATGGTTGCTACCATCTTTGCGTCATATAAAAATGATTGCAACCACTGGTTGCAACCACCTTTACAACCATTTTGTTTCCTTTTTTGGATTGCGACATGAAACACTATTGTGAACAGCAATGGATTGCAATTGTTATAAATGATATTACAAACCACAATAATAACAATCATTATAATAATAAATACCAACAATAACAACAAAGACAACAATAATAGCCACTTGTCTCTTGAATGATGGTATAAAAAAGAACAAACATGTGTTTTAATATTTTAAATAATATGATGCAAAGGATCACAAACATTATTTTGATATATTTTTATTGTTGTTTTCTTGGCAAGTTTTTAGTTTGCTACTTAACAACTCTGGATTTCAGAAAATATGCACTTCTATCACAGATCATGAATTAAATTTTTAAATAAATTAGTAAAAAGATTTATAAAAAAGTTGAGTTCACTTGATAAAATTTAAGATGAACATGGGACAAAAAAATGGTATGAAACGTAAACTCAACACACAACACCCTTGATCTTTTTCTTTTTGGCATTGGGTATGTTATTATGGCTGTTATTTCTTTTACTGTGTTTTAAAGTAAAACCTTTTATGAGCTTTTCTTGACTATTTTACATATTTGGTTTATTTTTGTTATTTAATGAACAATTAGAATAAACCTTATTTGAATAGAAACCCTATTCTTTAAATTTAACAAAAAAAAGTTATATGGTGCACCATCTAAAGATATCACGTGCTGCGCCACTTGCTGAAAATTTTTATGCTGATCTTGCTTTATAAAGAGCTCAATATATATAAAATAAATCCAAATTTGTAAGATCTACGACTTTATCACGTGAATATATATTAGATATATAGTCGCCAAAATTTCAAATAACATAGTAAAGTACTCAACTTTAAACCATTATAACTTTTTTTTTACTAAATAATTCAAAAAAAACTTTCTATTACATTATTTTTCATGGCTAGAAGATTGCAAAATAGAGGGTTTTGATAAAATAGCCTGTATTTAATAAAGTATCAGCATTTAAAGATTAGCAACATTTTGTGATGTCTTCAGATGGTTGGCACTATAGGAGAGCTCCTGAATCTGTATTAATAGATATGGAAGCAATGACTTTATAAATAAAATTTTAAATCCGAATTTGTAAATGATCTGTGAATTTGTCACGTGAATAATCGGTAAATCACGGTTTAGATGGTTGCCGAAATTATAGTAAAGTTACATAACTTTAAGCCATTATAAGTTTTTTTTTACTAAATGACTCAAAAAAAACTCTCTATTACATTATTTTTCATGACTAAAAGATTTCAAAAATAGAGATTTTTGGTGAAATAACACATATTTAGTAAAGTATCAGCATTTAAAGATTGGCAACATTTTGTGATGTCTTTAGATGATCGGCACTATATACACGAATTAATTTTCTGTACATATGTAAACTCGATAAGTCAGTCACTCGATAAGTTGGTTTACTCGATAAGTCGGTCATATGAGCTCACCCCCACATGACCGACTTATTGAGTTTACATATGTACAAAGCTTCGATAAGTTTTATTGGTCGATTTTGAGTAACGTGATACACCGTGCTGAATTGAATTGTCATTTTAAATAATGGTTTGTTAGATACAATTAATCTTTGCACGGAATAAAGGATTTAATATTAATATTAATCAAATCCGCCCACAAATTTAAATTATTTTGAAATGACTTTCAAATTTGGTTAGCGCGTGCTCTGTGGCAGAAAATACTTGTGTAGTGTGTATATGCTAAAATTTTTTACTTATAATTGAAAGCTAGTTTCGACCTACGATGAAATCTTTTGACTTTCGCACAATTACGAAACTCTATAGTTTAGAAACCAACATTACTTGAGATGCAAAATTTTGATTGGCTAATTTGAATTTTTCGTGCGTTTTTTATGTGACTTGCATGGGAGGAAATACTCGAACACAAAGCCATTATCTCTTTCTTCTTTTCTTTGTTGGCCCATCCCTGAATCTCTTCTATCATTTTTCTTCTAGAATTTGTTTTTCGTTGATAGAAGTTTTTAATAGTAGAAACTCCTTTCCCCAGGCTTTATTTCGTTAATTATTTTGATTTATATTACAGGGCTGGTTGTGATTTTATAATGAGGAAAAATACAAGGAAAAATCAGATTAATAAGCCACAAATAAATTCAGTGATAAAGTAAGCATTTTTGTTAAATATTTTTTGAGAGAATAACTATGTTTATATAATGATAAGTGGAATTATTTGGTGAAATTATTGAAAAAGATTTTATTTTGATTTCAAGTTTTGTATTTTAAAGTTGTATATCAACAAGGTTTATGGTGATGATTTTAAATATTGTTTATTAAAGAATTTTATTTGAATTTTACAAAAATTTGACATGCTTATTTATAATTTTTTTCCCTTATTCTTGAAGCTGGACGTTAAAAGCAAAAGAATTTTCTTAAAATGTAACGTGATCCGCATTATTTTAAAAATACAACTCTATTTTTAACGATCAATAATTCCTTCATTTGAACCCTGAAGCAGAATGTTCGCTTTGTTTGCATGTCCAATAATCAAATCTATAACATATGCGCTGATTTTGTTTGAACCTCAAAATCCAGTACGGTATGATCATAACGTTATGAATACTTTATACTAGCAAAAACCCATTGGTTTTGAGGTGGGGCCATTGGTTTGACGGGTTGATGAATAGTAAATTAGTTTTTTAGCGGAGCAAATAATTTTTTTTGGGGTAATTATCATTCTACCGACCAGTTTATACATTAAAAACACTCGTGTTTAACATCGAGACACAATAAGGTTTGAAAAAAGGCCCAAAAAACCAAATCGGCTGATATGTATCCATCGCTGTATCAGCGGTGGAAGTGATATTATTGACATTGTCGTTGACTTTTCTTCTTCTTGAAAGTGTTTTTGTGCTTGCCTTTCTTTCTTGGTTTGAATTTAAATAGATATTTAAGCCAATTACATTTTTTGATTTAATCTTTGGATATTACATACAAGATGATTAAAGTGTTCAGGGAACCCTTTCCTAAAATATTTTTATTGTTCTTGATAATATTATTAATAACATGCTTTTATTATCACAAATCTATCTTTTGAATACAACTTTATCGTTGAATGATAGTATTTACTTTCACTACATGAAAATTTTGGATCTAAAATTAGTTGTCTATCTCAATGAAAAGTTGCCACCGCTTCAAAATCTTTATGTTGAAAGCAACTCCCAAATCCTCATCCATAAGTATTGTGTAACCACCAATATGATGAGATCTGAGTGTATGTTTGTTTGTCTTTAATTATTTTCTAGTTTACAAATAAATTTTTTATCGTCATCCACTCTATCGTTATTATAGTTATTTGATTAATAATACTTTTATTAGTATTCAAAAGGCATCATGTGTCCATGCGAGAAAAATCAGGAATGATGTAAATAGCACATATCTATGCGTACAAGATTGCTTTATCAATTCATCTTTGAAATCATTTTTTTTTAAGTTAATGAATAGCAAAAGAAAATTAAACCTCCTTCGTTCGGTTTAAAATTTTTAAACTGTACGCAAATAGATTAATAATATTAAAATTCATATCAAACCGTTCCGTCATCAACTTTACATAGCAATATTTATTATCTGATTGAATAAAAAAAAGTATAGTCGATCTGGTAATCAACTGTGCGATTTCTATATGATAGCGGATATTTTGTTGTCGTCTTTGATTTTTATGAGACACAATAATCGAAAATATTTATATACAAACGATTGTGTTAATTTAGATTTATTGCTCGCACTTACAAATCCAGCCAAATTTGCAATATTTTTATAATAATCGTAAAATCGGGCTTTTACTATTTTATTTATTCTATATATTAAACACGAAAATAAGATTGATTAATAATCTATTTTTATTTTAAAAATAAAAACACAAGTGCAGATCAAAAGTTAAAAATTTGATCCACAATTATTTTGGATTTTATTTAAGCTTGAGTTATGTATAACATGTAATCTGTAATATAGTATTAAAAAGAATATTTTTGCTAAATACGGAAGCTAGATAGAAAATCAGTTTTGAAAGATAAGAAGCAGCACTTGAAAATCATTGTCATTATCCTTTTTTTTTTGTATTAATTAATATTCATTCATTGAGAATTTAGTTTAAATAGAAATGAATTTATTATTTGAAAAAAAAAACCCATTTGATTTACCAAATATGTTAGACTTTTTTTGCCGAGAACTAATTAAACAAAAAGATCGCTCAAACAAATAAATGATTAGTAATGTTAAAGATATTAAGAGATGGTGATAATAATGATTATAATAACTAGATAAAGGAAAACTTACAAAGTTCAACCAAAGCACCCATTCCACCAAATCAACTCAAATCAAGCGCATGAAGTTGCAAAGACGCCCCTTCTATCACGTGAACAAACATATTCCAATTGTCATGTTTTAAAATTCACAAGAAATCAAAGAAATAGATATGTTGTGTGCAATAAATCATCAGTTTTATTGACTGATTGATTGTTATTTTAAAAAACAAATTACTATTTATTAACATTGTTATAATTGTTAACACGGATGATTAATATAATAATAAAGTTCAAAAAAAAAAATTTATTTAGATAATAATAACCATTATTAAATGATGAAAATCTTTTACAAGAAAATAAAATGCAGCCAATGTTAGAATAGTAATTAGATATTTGTGAGCCTCTCACACTCAATTAAACGGAAGTTTAGTTTATCCGTACAGAGCAAGTTGTTATTATTTACATTTGCAGACAAATGCCTAATTCGGCCTATTAAATAGCCATAGCTTTTGGTGATAATTCCTGTGAAACTTTCTTTTGTTGATGTAAATCTTTTCTCTAAATAAAAAATAAATTTGTGAAATTTTATTATTATTATTTAATTTAATGGACAAATAGAATATATTTAAGCATTCGAATCATCTACGATTGTGATTCTTCTCGTGTAAAGAATTTGGAAGGTGAAAGAATCAATGCACCATATTCAGATGAACGAGCCTCAATTATTTTGATATTCAAGTATTATTCTAATAAATGCATGTATATACAGTAGTAAAAATAGCTCATTTGATTGATTAAAAAAGCAGAATTTTTTATTGAATATGCTTTAATATAACACATTCACCATTGCTTTTAATTACGTGCTGACATTTTGATTTTTTGGTCAAATTAAAATAAATCAGGAATTAGGTCCCACTTTTCAATGATAAATTGTCCCAAGTCTTGAAGCTTTTAACCTCTATGATAATTTGGTTGCCAAAGTTTTTAAAAACTTGTTGAATATCATGTGATTTCAGCAGTGTTCCCATTTCTTCAAATCATTAACTCGCTCTATAAGCCATATCATCATCTGTTCCTTTTAACTTATTAGTATGAAAATAAAATTTGAGAATGAGATCTTGTAATTTGTGTAATTTGTGGGGTGAATGTATTCTCTTTTAATGTAATTACAAAAAACCAACAATATTCAACTCTATTATACATTTTAAAAGCAAATTACCCAAAATTAATTATCGGATTTGATTAGACAGGTAGTAGTAGTGGTGATAAAGGTTTTTGCGAATCCAACTTTTTTTGTTACTGTTACACATTGTATATAGTGACATCACATGCATGTATTTATATACAAATCTAATCTAACTAGTTAAAATGTAATGTTTTTGTGTGAATGCCTGGGAAATTTAAAAAATCAGGAAGAAACTTGTAAGTATAAAATTATATATCAAACAGGTAATTTTAACTTTTATGAATTACTAATTAGGAAGTTTGGAATTTATTATTAATAGTGATTACTATTTTAAATATTGACATGTATCAATTATCCTTTACTGGAAACGACTTTCATATAATGATGTGATATACATAGATGGTATTATTGCCATCGTCAAAGAAAAAATATGGCGATGAAATATCTATATCATCAAATGACGATTTTAGTGTAAGCTTGATTTTGATATTAATTGTTTGTAAAGATACATCTCAACCTCAAATGTTAACCGATCACATTGGACAAATGTAAAATTTATCTTACTATTACTGAAAGAACTTATTTCTTTAGAAGTTAATAAAAGTATTACTGATTATTTTAAAAAAGATTTTATTGATTTTATTGTTTAGACACTTCTATTTAGAATTCTTCATAACAATAACTCTAGAAGTAATTCTTTGGTAACGACATACAGTATGATTTTGTATAATTTGAATGATTTGAATGATTATAAAATAAACAAACATTTGATCACAGATTATTACAAATATAGCAACTTACTATGAAATCAAAAATTAACACTAAAAAAAATTATGCATTACAAAAACAAATTGAAAATTTATAACCTAAATTGTGTTTGTTACATATGATAAGTTTTAATAAATTGAGTTTTCAAATATCAAAAATTGATGGATTCTTAAAAAAAAAAAATAGCAGTTATTTTATTTAATATATTTAGTATTGTATTGTGTGCGTGCGTACGTGCATACATGCAGTGTGTAATTGCGATAGTGTGTATTATATGACATGATATATATGTTTAGAGATTGGGAAGAAGAATTGTATGTGAAAGTGATATTTGTGGGTGGTGTGGACCTTTCAATGTGATGTTTGGTAGATTACACGACTGCGATTATATGGATTATATTAATTAGGCTAATTTTTTTGACAAATGAATAGATAGACTTATTTAAATTAAATTTGATTGGATTAATTGGACGAAAGAATTTTTGAAGTCGTACAAAAGATTGCTAATTAGTGTAATTAGTGGTATACTTCCTTATTTTTTTAATAGTGAGAAATTAAATATCAGACATTTCTTATTGTATGAATGGATTTCTTTATTTGAAAAATTTCCGAATTGATTGTCATCTAAGTAAATTAACCGATTCCACTCCATTTGGTTAATTTTTTCAACAAAGAATTTTTTTCTCTTGCTGAAAGTGAGATGGTTTTTTTTAGGAAAAGTTAATCTAATTGTGTATTTTTACAAAGTAAAAAAAAAAAAGCCCATATAATTAATAATTATGGTGATGAGTTTACAATTTTAATATAAAGCATAAACTGGAATATTCTAAAGAAGGTTATTTTTTTCCTTTCGTTTCATGAAAATAATAATTTACACAATAAATAATAACACAATATTATTTATCGATTAAATTGTATATTTATATATTATACAATAATAAGTGTTAATTGGATGCTGACTGATATGACTTGATAAAGTTGCGATAAAAAAGAACAAAGTTAAAAGTAAAATAGTAAAGTTAAATAATAGCAAAGCGTTACTAGCATTAACTTCAGAACTAATATTAGTCCAGGATATTATTTATTAATTCAGTAAACAATCTTATTGTATTTACTTTTTGGGATACTTGTTATAAAAATATAGAATATAAACATGCAAGAAACGAAATTTGAACACGAATGTTAAATGAATATAAATAAACATGTAAAAAAGTAAATAGAATAATATAAAAATTTTTCATTTAGTGAAATTCATTTTGTAAAAAATTCATTTATTTGTTTAACGAATTAATTTCTTTTCTAATTTTAGAAGCTACAAGTTTACACATTTAAACTATTTATAAAACAATTATATTTATCTTTCTTATCTTAAATAATATATAATATACACGGATAAATATAAAGATTCTCCTTCCTATATGGCTTAGAATATCCTTAATGTTTGAAATATAAATATAATAAAAATAATTTTTTTTCAAAAAATAAAAAATAAAAAAAAAATTTTTTTTGTCCATTTAACGTTCGTCATTGTAAAAAAAAAATTTTATGATATAAAAAAATTAAATTGTATAATATATTATTATATTAATTAGTCAATCAAATTTTTATTTTTTTTTTATTTTTTTTTTTTTGCTGCTTTTATAAAAAAAGAGTTCTCTGGTTAATTGATAAGTAGCAACAATAATATTAAATAATGTTTTCAAAAAAACAACGATCAATGAAAAGACCTTATATAATTGGTGTAAATCACAAGCACACTGGAAATGTATTAATTAGACATAGATTAATTCAACATCTTCAAATCCTAGTATTGGTGCTAATATTTCTGATACTGCTCATGAAATTATGGGTTTTAATGTTGCCAGATTGGGAGCCTTGGATTATCGCTGGTATTTATCATTTATCTTTATTTGTTTGGTTTTTTTTTGTTGTTGTTTTGTTTGTTTCATCCTTGCTCATTCTCACGCTCTCATACTCTTTTAATCGTTCTTTAGACTCATCATGTGATATATGCACAAAAGAAAATATGCACAGACCAATTCCACCACTACCATTAAAGGTTATAAAAATGTTTAAAAGCAACGAAGCGATAATTAATCACGAAGAAGATCAAGATGTATCAGATGAAAATAATTACGAACAATTTCAACAATATATCGATCCTGACGATAATCTTGACGAAACCTACGATAATGAAGAGAGTGCTACTACCATCAATAGCAGTGATAATTTTTATATTCCCCCTTTCAAACACGATCTCGTTAGCAATACCGAAAATGACGATTATGATTTTACTATAGCGACTGGTGCAAGCGAAAACCACTTTTGTCCGATGAAGAGTTTCTTGTATAGAATGAGTGACGAATTAGCCGAATACCGTATTCGTATGATCGTTTACGATTTGGGATTTTCCGAGAAACAAGTTGAAGAATTGAACCGGTTAAAGGAAAGGGGTTTCTTGACAGAGTTAAGAAAATTCAATTATGCATACTATCCAAGTTTCTTTAACATCACCATATCAAGAGGTGAATATGCTTGGAAGCCTGCAATAGTAGCCGAAATTTCACGTGACTACCCTGGATTGATATTAACTTGGTTGGATAGTGGTACTTTTGTCGATAAATCATACTTTAGACGTTTAAAAAGCGAATTAAAACTTAATAAAGGTTTCTTATCACCCAGATCTTCCGGTAACATGAGAACTTGGACTCATCCCGGTGTCTACAAGTATTACAACGAAGTGAACCAATACAAATACAACAGAATATCAAATTGTAATGGAGCATCAATGTCATTTGATACGCGTAAAGCACAAAAATTAATTGATGGCTGGTACAGATGTGCCCTGGTCAAAGATTGTATAGCGCCAGAAGGTAGTAGTCGTATAAATCATCGTCAAGATCAGGCAATCATCACTTACTTGGCAGCAAAAGAGAAAAAATTTTGTAAGAATAAAAAAAGTGATCTTGGTATTACGAGTCATCAAGACAGATTTTGTAAGAAATTCATTATAAATTTTGAAAGAAGCAACAATTTATGATAAAAATAGAATTTAAATTAAAAACTTGATTTTTGGACAATTTTTATTTTTAATTTTCTGTAAATAGATATTAATATATTAATATTAAATATATTTTTTTAATAATATTCTAATAAGGGGGTTTTTTATTAATTTTAATATTGTGGTATACATAATAACAATTTTTTAAAACTCAATAAAATAACAAATATGATAATATGTGATAATATTGTGGCTGTGACTTTTCTTTAAAAAACTTTTCCCCCAAAATAAAATTTGTCTCCTTGAATATATAAATAGTTGCTGCGCACACAACTTTTGATTGTTTGTGGCCATCTGATAATAATATCAAATGGTGTAAAAGACTTGATCAAGCCCCCGAACCTGTTTCTAGTTTGTCGTATGAGAACTATCTTTACAAATCAGTAAATGACAAAGCATGTATCTGTCATGCATAACATTGTTAACGTTGAGATCAAAAAAAAATTTTCGTCGAATGATAATCCATGTTTCATTATATATAAGATCTACCACATAATTATTAATATTAATATATTAGTCGTTTATCGACATTAATATAGGTAGGTAGTTGCTGTTCTAATAAGATTTTATTATTATATGGGCATTACATCACATAAAAGAATAAGGGTTAGTGATAACTTTAATGGTTTTATTAGCATCACATTTCAATAATGATTAGATAATAATTCCTTTGTGGGAAAATAATAGTAGTCGCTTAACTTGTGTGCCACGACGCTAATTTTTGAGAAACTAGTCTTGGAAGAATTAAAGGATCTACACAACCAGTAATAAGATAAAAGGTTGTGACAAATCATTTCGTCCTGCGTAATAAATCTGTAATAATTTGAACTTAAAAAAGTATTTTTAATCTTAATTAGAAATTTAGTCAAATCAATTAATTATCTTGGTTTGGCTTGGAAAACTACTTTCGATAATAACTTTAATTACATTAAGTTCAAACCAAGAATCGTTTTTTCATCGAATTTGCGTATATACACACTACTCATTCAACTTGAGAATTAAAAAGATTTATTTGCATCTTCAAGTAGATAGAATAATATGGGAGCAAGTTCGATTAAAACCATTTTGCTAATTTACAATGACGTCCATACACCAAGAATGATTTTGATCTTGAGAAATTCTTATAACCAAATTACAAATGTAAATTCGATAAGTCGGCCAAAATTTTCTTAATAATAATAACTCATGTTTTAAAACTAAGCGATGATTTTTTTTTTTGGTTCACTAAAAAGTTTTACTATTAATACTCGCATTGGTTTTGGGGTCCGAATATTTTCCTCTCATGCAAGTATTCTGACAATTTTTATCTTTTATTGAATTGTTATCTCCACAAATAAATCCCATATATTTTAGTAACTCATTTACTATTGGTCGAGTTATAATTAATTGTTAAAAAATAAACTATCGAAGAAATTAAAGAACAATTAAAAAAAGTCGAAGAGAAGTTGGAGAAGTTTGAAAAGATTGAGGAGTGGGAAAAGAAGAAGAGGTTGAATTAATTGGGGGAAAAGTTGGAGAACGAAGAATGAAAGAATGATGAACAGAAGAAGAGGTTGGAGGATCAAGGAGAAAGATTAATCGAAGAAGAAGTGGAGGAGAATATAAACGATTAGAAAAAATTATTTTCACTCGTTCCATTTTGTTTATTTATTTACCTATTTGAGAGACATTTGGTATACTGCTTACAACTTGTGCTTTTATTTATGCTTTTTCTTCATAACCTATATCATTTTTAAGGAAAAGAGGTTTAGGGATAAAGAATTATACAAGGATCCAAATTTATCTTCAATGACATTTTATTTCTTCAATTTTTGATACTAAATGGCATTTTTATTATAGTTCTGGATCGGGCTTTCCAACTTGATTACAAAAGATGATGCTAAGTCTCTATCTGTTCTAGAGAATCAAATAAACATAGTTGCAAATTCTTCAGAAAGGTATTATAACTAGTTGCCAATTGTACAATCATCAACATATGAGAAAACGAGGCCTGTGTGTCAGTTAACTTGTAAAAAAACTTCCTTTACTATATGTATGCTTTCGTAAAATAAGTTCAAGTGTATGGAACTATAATGAGCTTTGACTGTGGTATATGTTACACGTATAGATTTATTGAATATGATATGGAACAAAAGCACTTCGTGTCTAGACATTGATGTCCACGTTTTAACAAAGTTAGTTCTACTGGTGTCTAATATACAAGATTTTGTTTGTAAAAACTTATTGACCAACCCTTCCATAATCACCACATGAAAGCTTACCCATATGTCAAGTCCTTTATAGTGATATTTTCATCTTGAAGAAAAAAGTAACACCGTCCTCCATATTTGAATATCTTTTCTTAAAAAATCAATGAAAAAATTCGGGATTTTGTAAAAACTAAAGCAACACAATGTTTTTTTCACTTATTTCGTAACACGTGACTTAAGTAGTGAATTTTACCGATCATTGTTTAATTCAAATGATATTGCCATTGTTTTTATTTTGTATCTTATTCGCATTGGCATGAAAACATCAGTTATTCCTAATGAGATACAATTTTTTATTACTGTTGTTCAAAGTTGTGAAGGATCGTTATGCAAAGCTGGATATACTGTACATATGAGTTGTGTTAAATTGGTATTTTTTGGAAATTTTGACTTTGAAGTTATCTACGCGTAATAGTAATACGCAATAATATTAGTAATATGTTTGAGCTGTCAGAGTTTGAAGCAACATAGCTTAATCAATATTAGTTAGAGCGACCTTTACATAGCACATAAGACAGGTTTTGGTATATATTTTGTATTTGTTTTCTATTTATATCATTTTAAATCTTCAAAGAATGCTGAAATTCTTTTATTGTTGAATCACGATAAATCGATCACTAAAGTTTTGGTAACAATGAAGTTGTTCTTTGGATAATGCAATTTTCGCTTTTCAATTTACATCCTTTTCAAAGCAATTAAATAAACTATAAAAAATGCTTTACAAAAAATTGTTTGTTACACCACCAGTTCTCTGCAAAGAAACAAAAACGTGCGATGATATTTTTTGGTGTCACAGTATTATAAAATCACATGGCTCGATTACTTACATATTTATATATATTCGTTTTTGAGTATCAAAATTAGCACTGGATGCGAAGTATCTTAGCATCCCATCATGTATTCATGATCAATGATGCAATCTTAATAAAAATAGACTATTTCATGACCAGATGGTGCATTGATCGAGTAGTCTAATAAATTACAACAAAAACGTATAGATAGACCCGCTACCCCCATTCGTAGACCAAAAAACGGTGCATTGGTTTTGCTTTTTACGTTGCATTCAAATTCGAGGGTCGAGACACGTAGTGCCGAAATGGCGTTCTATGCTTTCTCCGAGAGGAAATTAAAAATAAAATTTTCCTATCCAGATCATCCATTATCTCTCAAATGGTCAAAATCAAAAAAAATTTGTACATATCGATCATTTGAATTGAAATTGACGGATAATAGTAACAGCAACAAAATAAAATATAAAAAGGTGTTTTTGAACCTGGACTCGAAAATATACTAACATTAACACGTTGTGTGACTATCTGAGATCTGAGGTAAAGGCTCCAAGGCAATTCCATAAGCTTTTGGTCATTTTGAACGGTTTGAAACGTCAGGACAAGACGAAAACTTGACCGTAGACAACGATAGACGCTGCAAAAAAAAAAATTTCAAAGCGAAACACTATTTCCTTTCAACCCTTACGTTTTGAAAAAAAAATAGATAGCAATGGATACGTCGATGTAAAAATAACCGCAACCATTTATCCTTTTCTAGTTTCTAAAGTTGAGCAACAAAATATTTAGAAGATTTTGATTCGTTATTACTGTAAATGCACTGAATTTACTGTTTTAAGTTTTAACGAGTCTTTACAAAAAAAAATTTCCTGTGCAACCAAACATTTAATATGAAAAAATTACACAAATATAAAAATCTATATACAATATTTGGAACACGGCAACTTTTCTTTCTTTTATGCTATTCTCAAAAAAAATCTCCACTCTATTCATCAAAACATCAAGTCAAATTTATATATTATAATGTCATATGCTGAATTATTATCAACAGAAAGAAAGGATTTTGTATATAAAATTTATAGTGAAACATATCATAATCCAGGAATTAATTCTGATAGAGAAAGTAGAAAAAATTATTTTTTTTCATTGGTCAAAAAAAACAAGGAACTTTCTGAAAATGAAAAAGAATCTTGTAAAGAAAAGTTTATTTATGATTTTGAATTAGATAATGCAGTGTATAAAGAAGGCAAACCAAAAGAATGTAACGAATGTAAATTGACAAGATACTCCGATGTATTCTGTGAAAGTTGTATTAGCTTACAATTACAAAGTCTTTTCACCATTTGGACATCTGGAAATAGCATTGTAGATAACTTTATTCAACAATGTCAAATAAAATCATCTCTGCCAAGATATATTTTAGAATGGATACCTTTTGAGCAATTTGAAGATATAACAAAATTAACTGAAGGTGGATTTAGTTCGATTTATACAGCTAAATGGACAAGAGGATGTATTGTTGATTATGACGAAAAATAAAAAGGAATTTAGTTATTTCGGAGGTAGAGGACAACTAGTAGTATTAAAAAGTTTAAATGATTCAAATAATCCAGGAAAAGGCTTTTTTGATGAGGTTGGTGGTTTTTATTTAAAACAAAATAAACAATATTGCATTATATAATACTAATTGATTTTATATTTATTTCAGGCAATTAATTATTGTAAAATTAAGTCAAATTTAATTGTTACTTGTTATGGTATAACTAAATTCCCAGACAATGGAAATTATGCAATGGTTTTAAATTATGTGCCAGAAGGAAATTTAAGGGATTATTTGCAAAAAAATCATTTAAATTTAACATTAAAAGAGAGAATTATAATCTTTGGATATTTGTGTGCTGCATTAGATAATGTGCATGAAAAAGATTTAATCCATTGTGATTTACATAGTGGTAATATACTTGTGCAAGGAGGTTGTTGTTGTATTCCAGATTTAGGACTATGTGGACCAGTTGATGAAAAGTCATCAAATAAAATCTATGGAATTGTGTCATATGTTTCACCCGAGCTACTTAGATGTGAAAAGAATGCAAAGAATACAAAAGAATCTGATATCTATAGTATTGGGATGTTAATGTGGGAAATATTTGCAGGCCATCCGCCATTTGATGATAGAAGTCATAATCTTTGTTTAATTTTTGACATATGTGAAGGTTTACGACCACCAATACTATCTGGGATTCCTGATGATTATGTGCAAATGATGCAGAGGTGTTGGGATGTGGATCCATCAAAAAGACCAACTAGTAGAGAGCTGCGTAGTTTTGCTGATAATAAACATAATGAAATTCTTGAAAATAAAAGTTTAACAAATAAGAACTTAAAAGATAATAGTTTAATAAAAAGATTATTCAAATTTTCTAAAATCAAAAAACATGAAATTAATTTTAATGATGATAGTAGCAGCAGCAGCAGTGGTAGTAGTGGTAGTAGTGGTACCTCGCAACAAGCACACACATCACATCCAGATTCATATCACACAAGTAGAATATTAGATGAAGAGATTGCTAAATCTAAAAGCTTTAAAAGTTATACAAGTAATGATAGTTCGTTAAATAATCTTGATTTTAACCTTTTTCTCTAGAATTTTAACAAAGGAAACAAAATTTCGTTATTAATCAATTGGAATTACTATCTATTAATTATTACTAACAACATTAATTAATTAATTAATTAATAAAAGATGCGATGAATGACTAATTTAATCTCCACTATAAATTTATTCTTTATCTTTTTATTTTATCTTTATTTTTTTCGAAATTATAAACTTGTAAAATGGTGATATTTCGGGGTATCATTTCGGCTAATTAACAATTATGGTTAACTTTCTTGTCAGTTAATTATAAATAACTCAATGCTTGTCAATTAATTAGTTTACGAATTTAATTTGGTTCCGTCTTTCTTGCACATAGACGAATTTGCGAGCACACCTAATGTACCAGATGGCCCCACTATAAAGTTCCTTGTGATCGATTTATTTCAGTTGTTTACATTATTGGCTGATTGCAAACTCGCCTTGGCTTACTTGCAAAACAAATTAAGTAGCTTGTTTAACAGCCTTACATTTATTATTACAATAACATTACTAGTATTTCCTATTAACCTTTAGATGATACTTCATCAACACACCCACTAGTCAACCCAATTCATTAAAGCAAATTACGTTACTAATCGTTGTCAACACTCATTGGCTAACCAATGTTAACCCTAGCATTGCTTACTTGCTTACTAAAGCAAATAAACGTGACTTTTTACCAATACTCCACAATTGTTGTCTTTTATCAAGACTTGCTGCTTTTATCAAAGCGTTTTAAACAAAGAAAATAAGACAATGTTTTTATCTATTAATTTTATTTGATAAAAATAATGATCTATCACAGGGCTTTATTCTATTAGAATGCTAATTATCTATTATTTCCTCTGCGAGGTCCCGAAGTTACACTTTTTCAAGCAAAGATCACTACAATAAGGACAAAGATAAAGACGAGTTTATTATTGCAAAATAACTTAATCAATCAATATTGAAATTATAAAAACTTTCATAATTATAAAAAAAGCTTTTGCGTAAATTAAACTTAGTTGACCCTGGAACATAAAGTACCGAATTCCTAATCGATAATTTATCTGTCACGTTATAAGAAATGTTCGAGTTTAGTATAAATGAGTGTGTGAGAACTGAATTTGTATTCAACAAAAGAAAAACCTGGCTCCTTGGGAATAACTAATGAAACAAAGGAGATTGGGATACAAAGAAAATTATAAAAAAAAAAGACCTTGGAATGAGTTTTTTGAGAGCTTTTATAATTTATTAATCTTTAAAGCAAATTTTGCTTGCGTCATTTTTGGCTTAATGGCAACGAATTTGACATAATTATAATAATTTTACAACTTTGGGCAACATTTCGTCAAACAACATTAATCCAAACATCCCACCCAAAATTTTAATTAGATTTCAATTTTTACATACAACATCATAACTCCATTCATCAATAATGTAAAATCGTTTGACGTTATGCTTCAAGTTCTGCGTTGACACATGTTTGCAAGGTTTAAAATAAAGAATAAGGATGGTTTCCTTTGTAAACAAACGCATTTATTTATTTATTGTCAAAATCAATTTTACAATTCACGCACAATTTTTTTTCACAACACAATGTATGTCTAAATCTTGATCCTGTTGGAGATATCGAGCATCAACCTTTTGTTATGGATATGGTTTATAATTTTATTCAAGATTATCCTTATCATGCGTCTTTTTTTTACACTGCGTGGACGCGCTTAAATAATATTACAAACAAAACGCACAAATTTGAAACCAGGCAAAACATTCAAATGGTGTGCCATTGGATCGAATAGTACGTATGAGCGTCGACGTTGAAAAATTTAACTTTTAAAGAATGCGAGTAATAAATATATTTTTTCTTTAGGTCCATTAGATTTTTAAAATCAATATCAACAACATTTGTCTTCTCATTTTTAGACATCTGATTAATCAAGACCATCAATAACAGAAAATTACACAAATTTATTAGAACATAGTAAATCATTAAAAAACAGGATTCGTCAAGCAGAACCAGTTCTTCAACTTGATGAACTTGAACATGTCAGGGAACAGGGTGGTTGAGTCCTAGGGTAGAATAGCATCTGAGATCACGTCAGATAATGAAATTGTTTCAACAGAGTTGTTAAATGGTGTTTTCAATGATTTGTCACCTGAACCAATAGCTGCACCACATTATTGTTTTGTAATTGATGAGAAAGTGGAAGAAATGGATATTAAACTTCAAGAAGTACTCATATAGTGAGCTTTAGAAACAGCTAGAATTATAGGTGAGACTATTACTGAGTGTAGTATTTCTAAGAATATTTTAAATTTGCTTAGTGTAATGTATGAACAAATTTTTCTGGATCATTTTATTATTTCTGAATGATTTTTAGAATGCATCATTATGTTTTCCAGGCAGAACAACATTAGGCGAGCTGCCGAAAATTCTCAGAAAATTAAATATGTGTGAAGGGAATGTTACTAGAAACTTCAAAATTTGTATGAGCAAATGTATAAAATCAAACATGGTTTACTTTGGAGGACAAAAATAATTAAAAATATTTTCAATATGAAAGTACGTCAATATTTTTAAAATAATGGCTCCGTTACGTTATAGGTATATGTTCTGCGAGCTCAAAGCATTTTTAAAAATTTCATCTGTATGATGAGAGTTATAGCAGTTTATGTAATAGGCATCTAAAATTTATGGCAAAAATTACATTTGCAATATGAAAGTTAATAGATATTGTGGCACTGTTACGTTTTAGCGAGATGTTCTACATTTTTCATAATTAAAAAATCTCATCAATATGATGAGTTATAACAGTTTACAACAAAAGCGATTTTTCTTTATTAGTAAAATAACTACATGTACTAAAAAAAGAATGGAACTTTACAACTAATAAATTTTTTGAGAAACCTATCTATTACATTAAAGCTATAGACCTACACTATCAACTATTAGGACGAAAGTGACTTTAATATTTATTAAAATTTGTGCAAACTTTAGGATGTTTTTAAACCGAGCCGACCATAACTGATTTTCTTGATTGTAGCACCCCATGGGACGAGACTCATTATTTAATTCTTTATAAACTATAGAAAAACTAGAACTTCGAATCAATGGTTTCTAACATTGCTCTAATAATACTTGCTCATATAATACCTAGAGCATTACTGTTGTTCTTATTGACATTACTCTCACCCTCCTTTCACTTCTTGACCCCTTTTGACTTTTTATTATTTCCTAAATAACAAATCTATTGAAGGTTCGTAAATCTAATAGCATAAAAATTTATTTTCTTTGAATTTTATTATTATTGTTAAACCGGAATAACACTTTGATCACCATTTGAAAAATATTCATTCCCTTCTTCTTGTTGAACTATTTCATAATGAAAATGTTTGCCCTGATAAAGTTATCGTTAATATCATCATATGACATTCATTACGATCGAACATTTCAAAAATCAAAGCCTTGCGGAATAAATAAAGCGCTTCAATCTACATGTTGTATTGATTCAAGCATCTATGAATCATAATATCTTTTAAGGGCGGTTTGCTTTTGCTCATATTTGTTTGTTTTTTAATTGATAAACACGTAAAATTAAAGATTCTAAAATATCCCTATATAATAATGCCTAAAGTTAAATCAAACCCGAGATAATCATAGAGTGTTGATTTAATATAACAGCTGCCAATGTTCTTTCTTATATTCAATTGGTATTCTGTAATGTTAAAAGAAGCCTAGCAATGGCATTGAACGAAGGGCGCCTAAAGCGAACACCTTCTAGACACTGCTGTATCCTAGAATCTTGCATATGTTTTAAGAAAAGGTGCATGACCCACTACAATAACTTCTATTTTAAGTTTTTTCTTGTACATCAAATTCAATAAAAATAAATGTTGTTTTCTAAAGCAAAATTTCGTCTCCTACTAATACTACCCTTCCCTACTCAAATGTTATTACTATATTAATCGAATTTTAAATTTGATTTTTTTTAATTTTATAATATTAATGATTTTATAACTAAAAAAAAAAAAAGAGAGAATTGTGCGTTAAAGAAAAAATAGTTTGATTTTACTTTTTATATAAACATGTTTTTTGATGAGAATGATTGATTATGATAATCAAGATAATAATAAAAAATAAATTATCAGTCAATCAATCAATTACAGTCTGTAATTAAAAATTTATTTTTTGCATTCCAATCTTTCCCAACAATTTTATTATAGTAAAATCGTGGATAAATGCTAATAATACTAATACGTAATTACGTACCGTGTATCACAATTGCTATTTGGTATTCGAAAATAATTATGTACCAAAGCGTTAGTTATATATATATTTCTCGACTGAGCACAGTAAATTATTATATGTTTGTGATTAACCCAACCGGATTTACAAACAAAATAAAAAAATTACATTGTAATTGTCACAGAATAAAATAATAAACCAATTGAAAATCATTCGCGACAATAGAATTTTGATGAATATTTTGACCAACAAAATTATTGTTCCGATGATTAATGCTCGTAGAAATAATTGGACTCTGATCAATCATATCATTGTTATTATTCTATTAAATTTTGGTCAGCAAAACTATTATTACTGACAATACCCGAGTTTGATTAAATTACTGTCCCCAGAGTTTTCGATTATGTAATAGTAATGTGATTATTTCCTGGCTGTTTTGATGACCGAAACTATTGTCGTGGTAGTGACCGGCAGTTTGGCGTAATTATTAAGATCAAAATATATACTGATTATATATCGATTATTAACCCTTGTATTTGTTTTTTAAAAAGTCTCTGTGTGAGGGAAAGCTGGTCAAGAGAAAGGTTGATTGTATTAGCATAGCTTATATTGTCTAGTCTTTCATCAACAAATCTCAAATATGCAATATCAAAGAATATATGAAGATTTTTAGAATTTAATACTTTATTTGGAATCATATGACGATAATGAAATTTCAAGTACATTGAAAAAAACAAAATCAGAATTATATTTTAATATTTTGGAAAATGAAAATTAACTTGACCATAAAAATCCTTATATTATTTAAAATGTTAGAAGCTAATATAAACATTATTAACAATCAAAACGACGGTCGTTAACAGAATCTTTTCTTTTATAATTTATGACTTATTTATATCGACCTGTTCTGGCCCAACATCTCTAATCAACCTGTACAAACTTTAACATCATCAATTCTTACATTGGCCACATTATATACGATCACTTGTATTTTAAACAGAGGTGATGATCCGTATGGAATTCAGACAGTGAATGAGAACGAGTCAACTTACAAATAAAACTTTGTGCTATCGTTGCCAAAGGTGATAATGTCCAAATATAAAAATTTCTATTGAAAAAAAGTGCCCTCCAAGGAAGGAACAATAGAAATAAAATGATGGACCATTAGCACAAGAATAAAAAAAAGAAGATAAAGAGTCCAAAGTTAATGACTTTCTCGTATTTGCTTACTTGCCGGAGAGAAATTTAATCTAATAAGAAAACTAATTTGACTTGAGTGAGTTTACTCAACACGATCACACAAAAATCTTTAATGATTCTCGTAATAAAGAACTTTTTAAAACAGGATAATTTTCTATTATTTGTTTTTAAAAAATTGGGCCCTCAAAGAAGTTTTATTGCCAGTCTTTGGTCAATTTCTATCCACAATTATCTGACCCTTTATTCCCTCTCGTTTAGGTTGAATCAACGCTGATACTGCTCAACCAAAAAATTCTTTTGGACAAATACTATTGAGTTTTGGTGCCTTCATTTTTGCTTAATTTGGTTATTTATTTTTTTACTGGTTCTAGAAAATGTAAGCATGGGATTAATAGTAATTGTGCATTATAATTTTGCTACTGGTGGTATCTGTTTTCATAAAAATTATATAGCAATAGCGTCCTTTCAATAGAATGGGACACAAAACTCCCCAGTTGGATTTGCCCATGTTACTTAAACCCAATAATGATTATTATTTAATTTCCCAAAAAGAAAATTTGTTTATTACGTGCTGAAGATCAAGGTAATTAAATTATTTTGGTTATGATTTACATCTACAAATTTAGAGAACATCCAAATTTGACTGGACAATTTCCAATATGTTCAACATCCGATCAATTTCCGGTAAACTTTTCAAACAAGTTTTTAACGGGAAACCAAATTCGTAATATTAATATAGGTATTACAATTACAATTACTATTTTACTTTATGTTAAAATGCTTAAATCATTACCAAGTTTTTTTTTTATTTATGACAAAATTGAAAAAAAAACCCATTTATTTAAGTAAAAACATAATTACATTTGTGAATAGACGTAGATTTATATAAAGAGCTCCTTTCAATATAAAAATAATATAAAAATAATATAAAAATAATACTTATTCATTAGGAAAAATTTGGACGTTACACGATTCGAATTTTTTAATATATATAAATAATAATTCTTGATCTGCAATATCCACTAGTATGTCCATTTACTTACTCTCTTGACTTTAATATTAAGCATTTCTTGACAATTTTAAAATATTAATAATTAAATATTATATGGACAAATATCAGGCAAGATTTCAAATTCTATTTAAATTTTTTATTTCATTTATTTGTCCATTGAATTCTTACTTTTCCATTTAACAGAAAATTGAAAAATTAGGAGAAGGTATCTATCTATATGATGGTTCTATACTTATTAATAATAATAAATTTTGTTTATTATTATTGTCATTGTTGTTATTATTATATTTCAATTTATCAAATCAAAAATATATGTTTATATAAAAAGGAACTTATGGTATTGTATATAAGGCACAAAATAGAGAAACGAACGATGTGGTTGCATTAAAACGTATAAGGCTAGACAATGAAGAGGAAGGCGTAAGAAGAAGAATTTTATACTTTTTTGATGAAATATTTGATATATTAGGATGAGCTATGTTTTTATATGTTTTTATAACTATTTATCTAAAATAAATATATTAGGTGCCATGTACAGCGATACGTGAAATATCATTATTAAAAGAATTAAAGCATCCTAATATAGTAAGGTAGGTAAATGAAAAAATATATTTGTTTGATTTGTTCGATTATGTTATTTTTATTATCATTATATTTAATTTTATTCCTTCTATCTCAAACAAAAGGCTTTATGATGTTTTACATACAGAAAAAAAATTAACACTGGTATTTGAATATTTGGATTCCGATTTAAAAAAATTTCTGGATAACTATGCTGGTGATTTAGAAATTGTCACAATCAAGGTATTTTATTTGATTTAGGTTTTTTGTGTGGTGTGTGATTTATTATATAATCAATTGATCAATTAATTTTTATATATAAATTTTGCATTTGATAAAAGCAATTAATGTATCAACTTCTTAAAGGAATCGCATTTTGTCATGAACATCGAGTTTTACATAGGGTGGGTAAATCTATAATATACATATATATTATGATGAGAAAACAGTTTTTTGAGAAATTAATAATAATAAAAAAAGATCATTGATATATATATATATATATTCAAGGGAACTTACACCTTTAAAAAAAAACGGTTATGACTAGAAAACAAAAAATAAATTCTTTTTTCTTGTCCACCAACTTCATATATTTAAATGATTATACATAATTATTTATTTACTTATTTATTTATTTATTTATTTAATAGGATTTGAAACCACAAAATTTACTTATTAATAAGGTCAAACTTAATATTCTCACAATTTTACTATATATTTAAAAAAAAATCAATAGTTAGCTAATTAATTAATTAGTTATTTATTTATTTAATAGAAAGGTGAATTGAAATTAGCGGATTTTGGTTTAGCACGTGCTTTTGGAATTCCAGTTCGAAGTTATTCTCACGAGGTTTTTATTATTGTTTTAAAAACAAAAATTTATTGATTATATCAAAAGAGAGCATAAACTTAATTTTCAATTTATTTATTTTAGGTTGTGACATTATGGTATAGAGCACCAGATGTATTAATGGGTTCCAGACAATATTCAACATCTATCGATGTATGGTCGGCTGGTTGTATATTTGCTGGTATGTAGGAATAATCATTAACTATAAGGTATAACTATGGTTATAACTACGATTAATAAATTAACTTGGTTTTTTTTTTATTTCTTTTTTAAGAAATGGCATCAGGAAGACCTTTATTCCCTGGGAGTTCGATCAAAGATCAATTATTACGAATATTTAAATATCCTTTCCTTTATCATGATATATATATATATTGTATGTTTCTATATTTATTGTATAATGTGTATATTTCTTTTTAACTACCTTTGAACAATTTTAGGAACTCCAACAGAAGAAACATGGCCGAGAGTTTCACAATTACCAGAGTACAAGGTATATTTTTTTTTTAAAAAAGAAAATCCATTATTATATGAATATAAAGAATATGTTATTGAATATATTTTATTTTATTTTTATGTAGAGTGATTTTCCGATTTATCCTCAAATGTCACTAGATTCACATTTACCTAAACTTGACAATTTGGGACTTGATTTATTAAGTGTAAGAAAAAGAAAATGAGGAAATCAAACAAAAAAGTTTTTTTTATCCATAATTCAAATTTATTTATTTATTTATTTTATTTTTATTTTATTTTTTCCAGCAATTGATTGAATATGTACCTGAAAACCGTATTAGTGCCGAGGATGCACTACATCATACATATTTTGAGGAAATTCGTAGAAAGGATCTGCTTCAGTCACAATCACAACCATAAATAACTTATAATTATATTAAACTTTTGTTAGGGAAAAGAGAGAAACAAATCTCGTCTTTGGCAGTAAAACAATCATAATCATCATCAACATTATCATAAACATCATCAACATTAGACAATAATAATTAATTTAATATCATATACATACATACATATGTGTAATATTAATGTTCAATGCTTTTTGTTTTCAAAATTTTATTTTATTTATGAATAAATTTATTTGTTTCTTTGATACATTTTTGTCAATTTCTCTTGACATTTTTCAAATTGATCTCTTTCTATATATCTTTTATCATTTTTCCGGAAGATTATCACATATTCATGATTGACTTTGTAATCTCTATATTATTTAATCTACCGTATTCTTACAATATTAAACCATCGATATTTGAAATCATTCTCATAATACCGTATTTTTTGTTTTTCAAGATCTAAAATCTTGTAAAAGAGGCCGCCCATGAACATCATTGTCATTGATGCCAATTGGGATCTATTATCCTATTTTTCCCGCTTCCTTAGCGGTTATATGAGATCAAGGGACCATTATTATATAAATTGATTGCTTAATAGACAGCATGGGCAGCTCTTCATATAGGCCAAAAATCTCTCTCCTAATATTATTTGATAATCGGTGTCAGTTTTTTTTTGTCTCTTTGCTTTATATCAAGAGGTCATTAGTATTTATTATTTTTTTTAAAATAATCTAAGCAATGCGATCTGATGAGCATGTCATTGAATGTGTTCTGCAGTAATCGTGATGATTGAACGCGGAGCTTTCTTTCTGACAATCGTCAGGATGGTTTTCTGCAAGTGATCCTTAGCTCTGCTAACCTAAGTGTTAATTAAAACCTATATAAGTTGACATGTCAACAATAAATCTAAAAATCTAAATCTAAATGCCCGTGCATGGTGATGATATGTCATGTCTCTTTGAATCCTTTTAAAAGGTTTTTATTGTGACATGTAAATGAATTCTCTTGGCAATGTTGCTCACATCAATCAATTCACGATTGCAATGTATTTTCTTGTTTTTTTTTATGATTAACAGATTCCAAACAAAAACTATGATTGCGAGAAACCTTTTATCTATTAAAATAATAATATATGTCACTTATCAGATATGTAGTCAAATATTTTTATCATTGCTTTTTTGTTGGAAGACAGTCGTGGTGAAGCATTACTATTATGGTCACCATTCTGAATATTTTTTAAAGACACAGAAACCTTTCTCATTGTACAGATTGTACAAAGGAACTTTGGACCTTGTATTTCAATAAGGCTTCCCTAGCCGATCAAGTAAATCGACCATCAAGATAGCTAATGACTTTGTATGTAAAGATTTCTATTTTGTCGGTACTATTACTACTACTATTTCTTGGATCTTTGTTGCCTTAACCTATTTTAGTGATTCTTTCTCTGATGGCTTGTTATATATATATACCTATTACTATGAAAAATGAACAGTAAAGAGAATGCGCGATTAGACCAGAATTCTATATTATTATAAAGAATCTATAAAAAAATAACATCCACGCATATGGATTCGCCATCGTTGTTATTTTCAATGTCATTATCTTAATGCAAACAGATGAGATTTTATTTGATTGCTAAAAAAGTATAACTATTTCATCCTTGTACCAAAGATTTAATTATATTTTTTTGTGATGCTAGTGTGACTAACTAAATTGCCATGAAGACTCTCTGTTACTTGGCCCAAAGCTTTCGCATCACTACCCAATGAGTTGTTCTATGCTTTCAATATTTTTTCCCGTGAATAGTTTAAAGTTTTTATATTTCTAATATTTGTACTTTAAGTTAAAATAAAGCAATGATAGGTTTATCTCATTTGAATGTCGTTTCTGTGACCCTCACGAGAATCATCGCTAACTATCAATTGTGACTTTTTATGTGAGCGTAATTCATCCTATAATTAGGTCTTGATTTTATCTTTATGATTGTTAACTTAATAGTCGCAGAAGGAGCATTTGTATCTTTCTTGGCTAGTATTTTTTTTTTTTAAGATATCTATTAAACTTTTTGATTATTTCAAGTATTGAATTTTACAATAGGGTGCAATGAATATCTTGATAATGGTGATCTTATATGAAGTCAGTTATTATGAATAAGTTCTTGCGAAGTTTATATATAGCCATGAGTTAACCTTAAAAGGCTTCTCTATATTGATGTTTCTTGCAAGTTGTTTCTTTGTTTTGTCTTTTATGTATCTAGAGATTAAGGGAGACTGCTTGCTGCATACATTAACTATCTATCAAACCAACACTTGAGAGGTTTTGAAAAATCGCATATTAATATGACCCAATTTTATTGATGACCAAAAAAAAAACAAGAGATGAGATAAATCTGCACTGAACGATTATTGGACAATAATAATAATAATAATAATAATAATAATCAATCTATATATTCTTATCGATTCACATTTGATTGGTTAAAAGTTGTCACCAAATATCACGTAAATTTTGATTGGCCTAAAAATCAAACACGCTCAGCTCACTTCAAAAAAAAAAAATTTTTCATATAACAAGTAATTATTTAATTTATGAATTACCAATTTAAAATTTATTTTCACAATGAACAATAGAGTTATTATTGATAATAATATTATTACCCATTAGTTGATATTGTTGATATTGATATTGATTTTTTTTTCTTGATGGTCATACCCACAAATCAATTATTGAATATGTAAGTTAACATGTAAAAGAATACTTCATTAAATGTTAAAATAATGTTTCAATTGGTTGGATTTTATTTTACTAAAAAATTAAAATAATAAATAAATAAATAGGGAATTGTTATTCGCACCCCACGTGACTAAGTGTAGTAATGTGACCAATGAATGGCTTAGCCAAATAAATCACTTAGAAAATGGCTTGATCAAATAAATTGCTTAGCAAATAACTTGATGATTTTATTAGTTTATCTTTTGTCTTAGTCACTTGGGTGCGATAGAAATATTTATTTATTATCGTTAATTTAATTCATTTGTAAAAATAATTTCACACATAATAATAAATAAATAAATTCTTTATTTCGCTTATAAAAACACTTTTGTAGTCGGAAATTAAACAGTAGGATTTAATTGTCCATTTGGTTATCAGAGTGGTAGAGAACTCTGAGGTTTTGTTTATTTGCTTTGGTATAAAATGAAAGTTTTGACGTTGGTTAATCAGTGTAGTGTTAACAATGGGTTGTATAGAAAATTTTCAGTTTCTTTGGTTTCAAGTGACATTTATCCTGTATTAGTATTATGATATTTCCAATAATCAATTCATAATTAATTTCGTCACCCATAATTAGTTTCGTCACCTGTAATAGTAATTAATTTCATAATTCTGCTTTTAGAGAGGGAAAGTGGTAATAAATTACGATAATTGCAAATTACGAATTAGATAATTACCATCCCATGTATATTCACACTTGCAGACCATTATGTTGAATCACAAATGCCAGATCTAGAAAAAAAGCCCTTAAATCCAGAAACTTGATATATTCTGTTTATACATTCAGACCTTGTTATAACGAATTTCGAACTAGTACAGTTTAGAGAGTATCCGCAGAAATATTGTATTTTGATTGGATATTCCTGAGGATACTTTTTAAATTTGTACTAGTTCAAAATTCGTTATAACAAGGTTTGGCTTTATGTTCACAAACCAATTATTCTAGCCGGGGTTGTTATACTAACAAGACAACGGCCTAAATGATTGTCTCTATAACTGCTTGAAAAGAGCCTATGGAACAAAATGGAAACTCCCACAAGGCCAGAATTATTAAAGCAAGATTATGCCTTCAAAGGGACGATCTGGTTCTGGTAAACCTTATAGAAGTAGAAATGGTGAGTTCTATAGCTATTGATGTTGGTGGGGATCATTATTACAAATATATTAGAAATTCCAAACAAAAAATAGGCATTATTCACTTGCAAAAAATCCAAATTGACAAAAGTCAAGTGATATTCAAAACCAGTTGATCCAATAGCATAACAGTGGAATTATAAAATGGCGAATTATACTGGACCAGTTACATTGCTGAGTTTAAAAGGCAGATTTATAATTCTCCCAAGTATTGCTATATCTCGGTAAGGATAAAACTTTTGAAACTCTTATAGAATCATATAATAGATTAAGTGAGGAGAAAATTTGACATTTCAATGGACATGCAGATGTGTGGTGGTAACGAAAAAATCATTGCTTTATGGTTATTTGAGCAATGCAGGCTTGGCATTTCTTTAGATCCTCAAGAGGCTAAATGGATTTCAAACACAATGAGAGGTGGTTTGATTTGGGCAATAGGACTTTATTAGCATGTTCATTTCTTTTAAACATTTTTTGATTCAAGAGATTTAATCTTCAATGATATATGCAATTAAAAATTAAAATATGATATATCCAAACTCTACATCAGGAAATTTTCCCTGCTGTAATATTATGTCCATAAATTTTAATATTTGATACCTGAGCACTAATTCCAATAATGTTCCTTTGCTTAATAATTAATTAATACTACATTAATATTGTTTGACTGAAAAATAATAATTACTATTTTTACTTATTTTTATTAATATTATTAATATTGCACAAATGTAGATAGTACTAGGGTTGATAAAGTTGACTAACTCACCAAAATACATGGTATTAGTTGACAATATTGACAGTTACTTTTCTTGTGTAAAAGGAATAATAACAAGTTTCAGTTTGAGAAATAATCAAATCATACTCAAAACTATTCACAATAAATAAGTCATTATTATTATTTAATATTGAACCTTTTTTTGTTGCAAATCAATAGATAAATTTTAATAGATACTTATAATTATCATATCAATAAAATCCCTTGATTCAAGAACTGTTCCTTTTTCCAAAATTTCATGTCCTACCAATGTACAGTATTTTTTAAAGAAAAATCTACCTTGTATAATACTAGATGCATTAAAAATTTTCATGCATTTTTACCTAATGACCTCCCCAATGAATGTGCAACTATGGCAACTATATTATTTATATTATTATTCATTTTAACATTATTATAAAAAAATTTAAAATATTAAAAAATAATTTTTTGATTCAAAATTTTTTTTTAATTCTTATAAATTGTTATCAACCAATAATAAAAGTTACTTTTAAACCTTTCATTGAACATTTTGATTTTTCCTAGTGATTGAAAATTTATTATAATCCCATTCATCCGACAAATTATCAGATATTATTTGATGTGCTTTTTCATCTTTTCCAAACTTAAAAAGAATTTGTGCAAAATGTTTATAATTGTCTGAATCAAATCTGAATCCATTTTTTTCAAGTTGATTCCACTCATTTTCTATAGTTTCGAATTCATTTGCTGATGAAAGTGCTTTCATCATAATTGAAAGTGCAAAATTGGGTGGTGGTTCTGGGGCAGGCAATAAATATGCTGATAATTCAAGTGAATCAAATAACATAAGGTCTGGATTTATATTTTTTGACTTGAAAGTCTCTGATAATGGTATTAAACTATTACGTATTGAGCAATATTTTTCATATAAAACTTCCCACATTTTAAATACAGCTTGATGATTACCTCCTCTATAATAAGCATCCATCAGGACAGTAAATGAGTATGAATTATAAGGTATACCAAGAGTTACCATTTTGTCAAATATTTCTTTTGCAACATGAAATTGACCTTGTTTGGCATAAGCATTCATAAGAGGTGTAAATAAATGTGGAGGAAGATCAATCTCACCCATCATTAATTTATAATTTGTAGAATCAGTAATTTTCTTATTTTCAAATTCAACAATTAATTCATCCAGTATCTTGTAAGCAAATTGAATCTCTCCAGCTCGTGTATAACCTTCTATCAAAACAGCAAATGTTACATATGTTGGGTTAATATTTCTGCTGATCATATCTTCATAAATTTTTTTTGCCTTTTCAAATTCACTGATTTTCATATAACCATGTATAAGTACTGTGTAAACATGAGCATCCGGCTTTATTTCAGAATTATTTAACATATGATCTATCATTGCAATAGCCTTATCTATTTCACCTTTGATACAAAAACCATAGGCCGCACAAGAATAAGTGTAATGGTCTGCAATTATTGAAGCACTCAACATATATTCAAAAATTTCTTGTACACGTATCATATTTCCTTCCTTGGCATGACCCATAATTAACATATTATAGGTTGCAGTTTGTGGTTCAATCCCATTGTTTTTCATTTGGTTGATAATTTCTTCTGCTTCCTGTAATCTTGAGGTTCTTGCATATACATTCAAAAGAGAAGAGTATGTATATAAGTCAGGGGTTAAATTAAATTCACACATTTCATTAAACAAAATACAAGCTCCAATCAAATCATTCTTTTTTGCAAAAAGTGATATCAAACCATTATATGTTCGTACATCTGGTTTTATTCCTTCGTCCAACATTTTTTGATATATTTCAACTGATTTATGCAATTTGTTTGCACGTCCATATCCATGTATCATATTGTCATAAGTTACTGTGTTTGGATCTACTCCATCTTTAATCATATGATTAAAAGTCATCTCCATCATTTTTATATTTTTAATATTTGAAAATAAATCAAGTATTGATGAATATGTATATTTATCTGGTTTTATTCCCATTTTCTTCATCATTGAAGTCATTTGTGAAATTTTGTCAACTTTATTTATTTTTGCATACACATGAAAAATTTCTCTGAATGTGTTAAGGTTTGGATCAGCTTTCATTTCCAACATATCTTCAATCACCTCAAGTGCTTTAACATAATTTTCTGTTTGATGATAATATCTTATCATAGAGGTGTATGAAGCAGTATCAAGTTTATAATTTTGCATTGCCATTTCTTTAAGTAAACCATCTGAAACATCAAACATTTTTTCTGAGGTGTAATTTTCTATTAAATTGGTATATATAATAGGATCGCATTTCATTTTTAATGATTTCAGCTTGTTTAAGATCTTAGTTGCTTCATCAAATTTCTTTTTATCTGAAAGTATAATCACCACTTCCTTTATTAATCCTGCATCTAGTTTTTCTTTATCCATTAATTCATTAAACCATGACAATGTTTCACTTTCATCATGGTCAAGATTCCTTTTGAAAACAATTTTCACTATAGATTTTGTATCACCATTAGGTTTAATATTCTTATCTTGCATTAAAGTATATAATTTCGTAACTTCTTGAAGATTTCCAAGATTTTTAATCTTTTGATTTTCGTTGTTTAAGATATACCTCGGACTTCCAAACCCAAGCATCATTGTATTAATTATCTTACAATACTCCAACGAATTTTTTCCCACATGTTCATCATCAAGTGAGGTTAAAATAAATTCATCAAAAAGTTCTTTAGCCTTTTTCAAATTTCCATTTTCAAAAAAAGCTTTTATCAAATAATTGAAAAGAATTAAAGTGACTTTTTGATTCCTGGTTTCTTTCAAATTATTGTAAATCATTAAAAATTTATCAAGTCTTCCTTTTGCATCATTGTCCAAATTTTTGATTGCTCTCAATAACCTATTTAAATATTTAGTATCAATATGTACTAAGTTTCCTTCTTTGACCAATTCTTTATAAACATCCCATACTTGGTCATCATTCTCATTAGACTGCAAAGCTTTTCGTAATTTCGTTGAGAAAAGAATTTTTCCCTGTTCTAAATCACCCTCATTATCCATGTTATTATTATCATCAACATCAATGTTGTTATTATTATTATTTTCAATATCAATATTATCATCAATAATGTTATTGTTAGCTATGCTAGTGTTGTTGTTACTATTATCATCACTTATTCCATCAATTATATTATTCTCATTATTACCATTAAAATCTTTATCAATGTTTTCTTCCGTTATTGATGATGAATTTTCAGAGCTTGTTGCAAAATTTCGAATAGATTTTTTATTGGATTTAATTAAATATTTTATAGAAAATTCAATATCAAACTTTGTATAATAATAATAATAATTACAATAACAATTTATCAGAAATTGTTTATTGAATAAAGTTCTTTGTCGTATGTTAAAACTTTTCCTGAAAGGTTGAGTAGTAATTTTTCTTGCACAAATAAAAGGTGTATAAAATAAACAGATCATTGAATTTCTATTAAAATTTTGACAATTAATTTTTAAACTAGATAACATGGTTTTTTTATTTATATTATTTATTTTCTTTTTTTCAAAAAGAAAATTATTATTATTATGATTAGATTTTAGTACCCTGGAAACTTTTTTCATGAATATCATTACCAAAAAATACAAATAAAAAAACAGCAATTTTTTTTAATTATTATTATTATTATTATTTAACATTACAGTTTTTTTTTTTTTAATCATTTTTTTCAGAATTATCTTCAGCTTGTTTTCTTATTCGTTTTTCATACTCGCGACGATTTTTCCTATTGAATAAAAATTATAAATATATTTATCATCAAAAAGGAAATCTGGCATGGATTGTCATAGAAATAAGTTTTTAAAAAAACTACTTGTATAAAACATAAGCTTCATTATGTGCAGGACTTTTGGGATTTGGTTCATCTAAAAGATTTTGGATTCCTAACAAGATCTAAACAATGGAGAAAATTTTCGAGCCATTATTAATGATTAATTGTAATAAAAATAAATAAATGGATGTTATTTTTTTTACCTGTTTAATGTTAATACCAGGTTTCCATCCTTCATTTGGATTTATAATTGAAAGACAAACCACCCCAGATGGATAAACATTAGGATGAAAAAGTGCAGGTTCAAATCTACCTATATATAAATAATAAACACAGTATATAAATATATATTGAGGAATTTAATTATCATAAATTTATATTTTAAATGACTGTTTTTTTTTCTAATAATTGTCCATTGTTATAACCTACATGTAGGTGGTTTTGAAGGATAGTCTTATAATAATAATAATAAGAAGAAAAAATCAATTAACATCAAAAAATGTTGTTTTCTTAAAAAAAAAAAGTTATGGTTTTGAATGGTTTATTTTTTTTACCTTCTGGAAAAATCAAGACCATTTTGTAAAGACCATTTTCCCATAGCGTCTAAGAAGAAAAACAAATTTATTTATTTCAAAGATGAATATATATGTGTGTGTGTGTGTTATTTGAATCGAAATAAACTTACGCCTTTTTTTCCTGGAATTCCCACTTTCCATGTCATCATATCTAATCCACTTTCTTTCTTAACTGGCATTGCATAAAAGCCCTTTTAAACAAAATATATGTTATATATATAAATTACATCATAAACGCGGTTATTTTCTAATGATATAAAAGCTCACATACATATGGATGGTCTCTCCTCCATTGTTTACGCTCTTCTGTAAGACGTGACAAACAAATTCCTGACATTTTTGGGAGTTTATTTAATAAAAGTGCAAGTAATAAAGAAGTAAAGTCAACTATTGATAATTATTTACGCGCGGAGTGCAAATCTTGATTTCAAAAAACATTCTACGTGTAACTTCATTATCACATAAAAACCCCTCCCCAGGAGAAATGACCTCATTCGTGGCATTCTATTAATTCAGAAAAGTTTTCTTACCAACAGAATTTTTAATTGAGATATTTAAATAAATCGAAAACGATTGTAAATATTCTATTCTTGCATCCTAGTTCAGTATTCCAACTTTACGGAGAGATCCATTCTATTCTTTTAACATTACTAATATATTAATAAATTAAGGTCTCGGCTATTGGAAAACCACCATTATACAATTCACAACTGGACTAGATTTTATGTGTAATTGGTGTAATGTACCAACAAAGATTTTTTAAACAATATAACATAAATATAACATTATTTATCACCAAATATTTTAAAAAATGAAAATTCTAGAACATTTTGTTCAATGCCACACACATCTTGCCATCAATTATAGATAAAACACATCCCGGGGCTATATTCCTTGGTAGGTAATATTAACACAAGCCACTAATAGGATTGGACGGTGTTGTTTTCATCCGACCTAACTGCACCTTTATCATCTCCTATCAATAATTGACCATTCATTACCTCCTCGTAATTTGTTAAATAGACAATTGCTGACAATAACGAAGGCATCAATGGTGTTTTTTTAGGTTTGTAAAGAATGAAAATTTTATCATGGAAAGAAGTATTGTTTTTCTTTATATTAATTAAAAAAAAAATGAAAAATAAATTTTGTTGGTTTTTCAATCATTTATATATCAATTAGTTAAAGTAATTTTATCATGGAAGTAAATAAGATGAAATTTTTATTTGTTAAAAAATATTCAGTCAAACATTACCAACAGAAAAGAATGAAGCTTTCCTGCCATGATTCATAATGGCTTTCATCAATTCTGTCATTAATATTAATTTTATCGTTGTTGTGATATTAGCTGGTAAAGTAATCATGATGCTTAGCTGATAATTGGCACAAAAAAAATTTCCAATGAAATCAAAAAGAAACAATAAAAACAACAGCTTTTCATAAATGAAAAAACTGAACAGGAGTAGAATTTGAATTTGAATATAGATTGCAAATACTACGTATTAACAAGTTTTGACTTGAAAAACTATTAGTATTCCTTCATTCAAAAACAAAATAATTGTTGACAACACAACACTATTTAGAATGCGATTTTTTTTATGTCAATCATATGTAATAATTCCACATTGAATCAATTTCTTAATAAATACTCTGTTCTTAGGACAATTCTTGTTATCTAATAAAAAATTTATGGATGTTGACGTTCATGTTTTATTTCGATTAACATATATGCATAATACATAAATTTGAGTTCAATTTTATTTGTAATAGCAAAAATCTTACTGTAACAACCTCATATTTCTAACTACATGTTAAAAGATCAAAATACATGACGATGTTCTACAATCTCAAATTTGCCTTTTGCTGTAGCCTTTATGTCAAACACTCTTCCCAATGAAGGCTGATTCACTTGGTAATAAGTTTGCCTAAGATAGTCAATGAGATCTTCATTAATCTGTTGATTCTCCATAGGGGGGAAATCAACAACACAAAAAATTGAATCAGATGAATTGCCGATGCTAGCTCCTCCAAAACTCATGGTATTATCCGAAAACGATTGAAAACCAGGAAACCTTCGAATAGCTGATCCAAAAAAAAAAAATTGTTAAAAAAATGTAACAAAACATTATTAGTTATTTTTGGACATACCATTAGTTATGTTATTTTTATTAATATTTCGCTGTCTGAGTCCGTTATCGTTCCACTCAATGATGAATAACATTGGATCAATATAATAATCATCTATCTCAGAGACAGGGACACTGCAATTCGCTTTTGCAGTATTGAACCATTGGACAATAATTTCTTGGGTTTTGTCACTAAAATCCTTTAATGAATTCGTCATCTTTTTTTTTACTAATAATTTTTTACTAATAATTTTTTCAAATAAATCAGATTAAGATATTGGTAAATAAACACATTGTATAAGAGAAAAATGAGCGTTATACCTAAAGAACTTAGGAAAGAGCTTAGAGAAAAGCCAGTGCCAAAATGCTAAAGACATGCTAACGGGAAATGTACACATGATAATAATGACTACTACAACAATACAAATGGTTTTTTCAATTGTTTTTGGCATGGTTAATGTACGATTATGGTTAAGTATATATTAATGTGTCCGTAATTATCTAACTTGTTCAGAGATGGGAAAAGTAATTTTTTATGTAATAATTACATCATGATGTTAGCAAAGTTTGATTATCACGAACTCTAATCATCGTCCAATCAGCATAATAGAAATATAAATGATCGTGATAAAAATCATGCACCAAATAAAATACTATCAGTCACGGGACATGTCACGCAGATCAATGATCTGAAATCATAGTATTCGAATTTACACAGTAAAATTTTACAACCAAGCGATTTCTAATCCCCATTTAATACCCTTGCTGTGTAGTAACCATCGCCAAATTCGAGATATAACTTCTTTATCATATGTATTGGCTTTAAGAAAATTTTTAAAGGAGGTTGTTAATAAAACCGAAAATAATCTGACCCTCAAAGTCAAATTTTGCTTTTATATTAATATGTAAATTTTGTTTGACGCGTCCAATTACAAGTACAGATAAAAATAAATGTCCAAATATTACATTATTGTGAATATTTGCAGAGTTTTGATTACTTAGGTATGTCTTTTATAGTAAAATCATTTATTTTAAAAGGAAATATAATAAATAAATAGATATTAAGATTTTTCTTTACTACAGGGTCCTATATACATAAATAATGATTAAATTAAAAGGTGTTTTATCTCTGGCTTTATTCATTTAATTATTTATCATAGCGATGTTATTAAATATAAGTTAAAATAAAAGACATCAATAAATGAATGATTGATAAAACGTTCACTACTTTGCAAGCTTCATAAATCTTGTCCTTAACGCTTATACAAACTATTAAATTATTGATAAAACATTCGTTAGTATATTTTGTTCATAGATCTTGTCTTAACGCTTACTTTGATCACTCCTACACAAACTATTGAATAATTGATAAAACGTTCGTTAGTATATTTTGCAAGCTTCATAGACCTTGTCACTTCGAACTCCTATACAAACTGGATCTTAATCTCCCTCAAAAAAGATGGTTCGCTGTCGTCGTTTGCTATTTGTTACTATTAATATTATTGTTTAATGTTGCTATAACAACTACTGATTGATGGATATTCATAATAATCATTAATGGAACTTTATCAATATAAAGTCAGAAATATAAAACAATCACTAATAAAATATCTTTTAGTTTTTTTGAATTCCATTCTACAAAAATTCTTCATGACTATTATTAAATTTCTATAAAATAGTTTTCGTGAACCTTTCTAAAACTTATTAACCAATAATCCCCATAAAGTAATGGCCATATGAAAGTTTAAAGTATTCTACACCTTCTCATTTACTATCAGGTCTTTTAAATCGATATTAAGAAATAATCTGAGCTTTGAAGTGAAAAAGTAACACCGTTTTTGAATAGCCGTAAATTCATGTAGAGAAAACCTTTTCAATATGAAAAAGTATTCATTAAAAGCTTTAATGGAGTACTTTCATTTTACCCTAACAACGAGATATTTAAAAAACCTCATGTGGCACGGATTTCCAAATTTAAATTTACATATAGAAAATCAATTGATGTGACATTGTCACACGACTCCCGTTTCGGAAGAATGATACTGAAACAAAAAAATAATATATTAGTTACAATATATATTACGTTGTATATTGTAAAACAAGTTTTAGAAGGGAAGGGATTGGTTGATGCGAGCCACATCAACGTTAACATATCAAGCTCACGTTTCACAGACAACAAAATGTCTCATGCCCATCTTAAATTTCGTTGGGCGAATTCAATTTTTTATTTAATAAAAAAAATGTTTGTCTTTTAAAAGCCACAATAGTATGGCAAGCCAAAATGGGCAAAAGGTCGTTTGAATTAAATGCTAGAAATTTTCGATGTAGCATTAAGAAAATGCTACACTACGTTTCTTAAAAAATGCTATACGTCATTTTTTATTTGCACAAGTTTTTTTTTAAGAATGCTACATACGTTTTTATCGTTTTTTTGAAAATGTTACACGCTTTTATTTAATGCTTCTTGTCATTTTTTTAAAAGATCCACCATTATATTTAAAGGTTGTATGCTACACTTTATTCTTTTAAATTCTACTGTTATTCTTTTTAAGATGATATGTAAAGTTTTTTTAAATAAAAATGCAAATTATTTAAATATAAAATTATTTTTTTAGTTAAATTTTATGATTAAATATAATGAGTAAATCAGATTCAATTTCTTGATCACACACAAAATTTTATTATTCAAGTATGGTTGCTTGCCAAAACTCCTCCGGAAATCAATTGGCATTCATTAAGAGGTTTCGGCAAGCAACCTTATATATTCAAGCAACAAATGCATTATTACAATCTGAAGATTATGACTATTTACATAATCAATTAATTCGTTATCAACTATGCTTAGAGACTTCTACAATATTTTGATGATAACAATGATAATAAAATTTATTTATTAATTATAAATATTGGCGTATTCAGACAAGAGGTGTCCCCTTCCATAATTAAATCATCGATTTCATTGATTTTATTCATTATTTCGTAATAATAGTGCAGTTAGATGGAAATGCGTTTTTTAGGAATGACAAATAAAAACATGTGCGACATTAAATAAAAAAATGCGTGTAGCATTTTTTAAAAAATGATGTGTAGCATTTTTAAGAAATGACGTGTTAATAGCATTTTAAGAAATCTTCGTGAAACTGCAAATTCTTTTTTATAGGTAAAATTACCAAAGACATTAAAAAAAATCCACAATTAAACCTGAAATAAAGATTGAAAGTTACACGATCGTTGACAACGATCAACATTTTTTATACCAAAAAAGACAACAACAGTCACACCTAAAAATAAATCACCCCATTGGGAACATATCACTATCACTCATGAGCATGCATTTAGAGATTTTATAAACTTGGGAATGCGTTTATAGAGGGTATATACACTTAGAGGGAGTTGACTTTACACAAAATTTTTAGTTCGTCAAAATTTAAAAGAAGGGTAATACAAAATATAGCAATAGGAAAAAAAAAAAATTACTGTTTATTTTTGTCTCGTGTCAGATTCGAACTGACGACCGTCTGTGTGTTAGACAGACGTGATAACCAACTACACCAACGAGACTATATGTGAAAATTCGTAAAATTATATAATCATAATATTTAATTTTTAAGCAAAAAGTTTGTTACACGATATTAATATATATATATATAACTTTTTTATAGAAGCGATCTTCACAACTATTTTTATAACTTTAAAATAATTCTTTTCATCATGATTATCAATCAATTTTTTTGCGGATTGGTGAATTTGGTGTAGTATATGACAACGATTCTCCTAATTATTAAATTTTTATTAATATTAATAACTATTTTTTAGTTAAAATATTACAAAAAAAAACTCACCACTTCTTTCATGATAAATACTAGAATATTCCTCTAAATCTTGTAATCTATCAGTATCAAATGATCTAGACATATAATCAATGAACCAATCGCCTCAATTAGTTAATAGTCTCATATCCACATATGATCATATAAAAAAAATAATAGTAAAGAGCATGCATACGGAGGAGCACTCGAAGATCGTTTAAATGAAAATAATGAAGCTGATGATAATGAATTATTTGATTTTCTAGATCTAGTTAATCCTAAACATTTGGAAAAATGTCTAGCATAAACCTTATAAGGATATTTTAGATTACACCTATTGCAATTCAACATTAATTTGGTGGATTTTAAGGCTTGTATTTCTTGTCCGAATATATCAAATCCTGGTCTATCCAATAAAATGAATGGATTGCTTTTAACAAAAAATACAAATTTATATTTAATAATATTATTATTTAAATCTTAATCATAACTGATAAGTAACAAATTGATAATAGTACTTGTCGTCAAGATACTCGATTTTATCAGTTTTAATAAGTTGTGGATTTTTAAAATTTTTATACTCTTCAAGCATTATATCAACAATGCATTCATCAATTAGTTCGTTTAAAATTTCTTTCGCCTTAATTAATTTTCAAAAAAAGATATTATTAATTAATTAATAAAATTACTAAAATATATTATCATTAGTATATATTGGTATTTACCAATCCCGCCATGTTTTGTGGATATTTCATTCCATAATGATTATGACGTGTAATTATTGCAGACGAAGAAGAATATGAATATGATTGAGAAGTTACATCAATTGTTTCTATTGATTAATAGAAAATGGGTTTCTTTATATATATATATATGAAAAAAGTGATTACGATAATAAATAAATGTTTACCATTATCAACTTTTAGTGATTTTTTATTGTCATTTTGAACTGCTTCTTTAATTGAATCAACTGAGTTGAATAAGTTATTATTATCATTATCATTATATTTACTTATCATTGTCATTCCTCTTCTTCTTCTTATTATTATTATCATTATCATTAGTATTATTATTATTATGATTAGCGATATTTGTATTTGAAACCTACCTCTTTCAATTATTTTAACATTATTAACAATAGTATTTTTATTATTTTTTAATTGTTTATTAAGTTGATATTGTTTATCATATCTGCTATAAATTCTAAGTCTGATTGGTTGAGCTATTGTTGCTGGTGAAATAGTTACTGGTGAAACTGTTGTTACTGGTAAAATAGTCGTCGTTGGTGAATCTGTTGGAGTAGTGAGTGGTAAATTTGTAGTTGGTGAAGCTGCTGCTGGATTGAGTTTTTGTTGATGGTCCTTACTCATACTTAAATTTTTCGTGTCAAAAAAAACCCCTGTTTCACAAAAAAACATTTTGTTAATTTTTTTAATATCGTCGATTCAATTTACGCGAAATATCTGTGTACCATAATTAAACCATCTTTTAGAATGTCACTTGATTGTTTAATATGGCTACGATGTTGAAAATTTAACCAAAAAATACGCGTAAGTTTACAAAAAGTAATGATTATTTCATGTATTTCACGAGTTAGTAATTTTAGGAATTCGTCGCTTTACTTATATATTATCATTATATGTACAATTCTAAACCATATTATTTATTATTTTATATAAAAATAAAACTTTTAAATAAATAATTTTTAAATAAATAAATAATAAATAAATCTATATTTAAGTGCGCATGTGTTTACTTTTTACTCATGTGATATCTTCATATCAATACTTATATCTACCATAACCAACCTTTCTTTGTAGGTTTACCAACTCTAACAGTTTGATCATTTTTCCTACTCCAAATCAATTCTCTGGTACGTTGTTCCTTATCAACTTCTTCAACTCTTTCACAAACATTATCCAACAATTCATCAAACCCTTCACTGTTAACGACTTCTTCAAAACATTTTTCTAATATCTTTGAATCAGGTCTAACATTTTGTTGATCATCTATCATTATGAGATTGTCATGATCTAACATTCTAACCCATTTTGGATTACCCGTTATGATTCTACACTGGTTTACTGGTAAGGATTTTGTTGGTGATTTAATTAATTCTCTAATTAATTTCCATGCACAAGATGCATATTTCTGTTCTTCGAATGCTGTCTCTTCAAAATCTGGTATTAAGCCAATTGTATTTGTCATCCAAGTTCTTTCTTCTTCTTCCAACTTGTCAGCGGTTTCTAATTTAAATACAACGATTATTATTATAGGAAAAAATAATTATAAATAAAAAATCATTTTATATATACCAACTAAATTATTTTCTCTTCCTAGTCTATTGATATATAACAATCTACCACCAATACGACTAATAATACTTTCAATCACTTCATCTGATTCACGACCACGACGCTTTTGTTTAAGCAATTTTATTGCTTCATCATTTCCTAAGTTATTGACTCTAATCACTTCCATACGTGATGCATCTCGTTCTATAATTCATAGTTCAATAATAAATAAAAAATCGATAATCTTAAATTCAATTTAATATATATATATATATATTCATAAATAAATTTTATACTTACTCATACGCTCATAAACTGTATAATCATCGGTGTTAAATATTATTGTTACAAGTTTAGCAGCAGCCCATGATTCAGCTCTTTGTTGCAATAGTTCCAATAAATCCTCGCCATCTTCGTCATCTTTAAATGCGTGGATATTATTAATTATTAATACTAAAGGTCTGCCACGCCTTCTTGAATATTTTACAGCTACAAGTTCTATCATGTTAAATGCTTTTTCGACATCCAATAATGCAGAACCTCTTTCAGGTGCTTCCCTAGCAAATAATTGACCAACATAGTCTTCTCTATAAGTATAATGTAATGCTTTACCTAATCTTGTTTTGAATACTTCACTGTCTGAATGTGCCTCAGTAAATACAACACCATAATGTCCTATTCTATCCATAGCATTTAATACCAATTGAGTTTTACCGGTTCCTCTCTCACCCACCAACAAATAATATTTTCCTAAACCATGACCTGCAATAGCATGATTTATTTTTCTTTGTTCTTCTCTAGCAAAAAAACCATCTTTTGTTTTAGATTTTAATAATGGTGCAGGTTTAGTAAATGCTAATTGAACTTTATGTACTTCATTCCATTCATAAAATGCTTGATAAACTACTCCTCCAATTCCAACAGCTCCTAATCCCATAACTGTTGTCAAAACTGCATCCATAACACGTTGTGAAAATATCGAACCAGTTTGTGGTGGAGGCGGTGGTCGCTGTTGTTGTTTATTCGTACCCCCATTCGATGATGATGATTTTTTTCTTCTTCTTTTTCTTCTTCTTGGATCTAATTCTTCTTCTTCATCCAGTGCTGTTTCTGCTGATTTTTCTACCATTGGTTGAAATGGGTCTACAAATTATCACAATATTTATTGGTTTTATATATGCTTTTAAAAGAAATATATCATTTCTCACTCTCGCAAAACGCCAACGTTTAAGAATCAAACCTCGATATATAGATAAATAAATAAAAATTAATTAGAGCCATAATTAATCTTATTTACCAGGAAAAGGATCCCATACTCCAGCAGCATTTGTATCTTGATTAAAATTTCTAATTTGTGCTTTATTATTATCATCGTTGTTAAATAAAGATTTTTTTATTTTCAAATTATAAAATCTATAAAATTCCAGTCTAACAATTTTATTATTATTATTATAAACAGGATTTCTTTTCACGATATTTACTAGATTATTGCGGAATTTATACATAACTCTTGGCGAAAAAAATTTTTTTTTAATATGTAGTACCAAACAAAATAAAATGTTGCTTATTTAAAAAGTGATATCGTTACAAAATGCTAAATATTACATTCAAAAGACATAGAATGATAATAGTAAAAATGCTAAATATAAACTCAAAAGAATCATAAACTAATCAAAAAAAAAATTTTTTGGAATTCATTACAAAATTACTTTCACGTTTACCTGTCTTTAAAACAAGCCTAGCTTTACCAATTGGCTCTGACTGAATCCCAGGAAGTCGTGGTTGAAGGGAAGGTGGGATACAAAAAGGATTAGGAAAAGTGCCTTGGATGATGGTACGTACTCCATAAGCCTCATCTAACTTAGAGGTTGGAATTGTCCAAAAAAATCCTTAGTCGACTACTAGTTGGTCAAAATTTCTTTAGTCGACTAAATTTTTTTTTTGCAAATTACGAATTCATTTTTCATTTTTTCAAAATACTTCCACACAAAGCCATGTGTTACGATTCGTTTTTTTATGAGTCTTCTGGAACCACCGCTTAAATCATCGGAACTTGAAGCTAATGAACTATTGGACCTTGTATCGGAAGTGTTATTCGGTCACATGTAAAATTATCATCAACAACAACACCATTATTGTCGTCATAATCATATTAATGGTATTGTTATTCTTCCGCATAGAAATTTTCCATTTTGAATGATAAAACACAAAAATCGTAATTGGTCAGACAATAATAATATTAGCATAGTATTAGTATTAATATTAGTAGTCGACTATTTTAGTCGATTCCAACCTCTAATTACGAGCTTAGTGATAAGTGCACGTCCTTTACAGTCTTCACTGCATAGGTTTTGTCAATTCCATCTCTAAATGTATGCTCGTGACTTACATGTGATTATTGTGTAATAAAATTTGGCAAATTATGATGGAGAAAACAGTACTAGTAGAATAACTACAAAACCAATGAATTCTTTTTAGAATATCAAAATAATAAAAACGGAATAACAGAAAATAAAATAGTAAATAATAAGTTTATTATGTAACAAATTTGCGATGGATATTTTTTTAACTGTTCATAGAAAATTTTTATCTTTTATTTGTAATGTGATCTATTGAAGGTGAATGAATGATAAGAGGAGGAAAATTATAAATCCAATAATTATTACTAAATAAGATTTAATATAACATTGTAAAAATTGACAAATAAATAAAATAAACAGACTACAATTTACTCTCACTGAGTAAAATCGCTCTACAAGTCACTCACGTTATAATTACATTCGTTATAATTTTTTTTATTATTCCAATCAAAATCATTCTGATCAGGATTAAAATTGACCAGCATCGTAGTAGTAGAACACTTCCGTATAATTGACCCCGGTGTAAGTTTTAATTTCCTGATAGATTAAATGATGTGTAAAACATTGACTAATACGGCTAATTTGGCTCGTCACCTTCGACCATTTCCACGAAAACATTTGTGTTATGGATTTGAGAGTTTCGATTACTTTATCTATGGAGAACTTGGTTTATCCAATGGATCATGCCTGGATAATCTCCTCTTCTCTATTCAACCAAACTTGATGTACCATTCGTAGTAACCTGGTTTTTTCACGCATAGTACGCATAGTGTATATATATCATGGAGAAGTAATATTATAAATTCGCGCATCATAATAATAACAGATATAGTTTTTTTTTAAAAAAATTTTTATTAATAAATAAATGTAAAAAACATAGCTAAAACCTTACTATACACCTGGCATAAGAATCATGCGAATTCAATTCTGATTCAAATACCTTTAATTTTTAATGACCTAAGACACAAAAAACGGATTAGTTGGAGACCATTGGCATCACCAAACTCAATTGTCATTAGGTATATTCACCAAAACTATACCAAGCTACTGAAACACTTTTGGTTCAAAAATCTAAACCGAAACATCTCTAGTATGTTTTTTTTTAATAGATAATTAATTAATTATAAAGATATTTATTTTTTATTGACTGCTGACAATGGTAAATATATTAATAATGTAAAAGAAGCGAGGAATTATTTTAATTAAAAAAATGAGATTTATTATTTGATTATAATATTTGAATATGTTTGCATAATTACATAATTCTAAATATCATGTTCATTTATTTTTTGAATCAAATTGAAAATTCATAAATTATTGGATGACTTCCTTCGAATGTTTGGATGGAAGTGAGGCTAAAAATAGTAAAGGACACCATTCTGCAAAGTGTCACAATTGTACTAAATTTTTTGATGTAGGAAACTTGAAAACCATCTGGCAAAGGAATATGGTGGTAAATAATATTAATAGAGCATTAATCGGGGCATTTGTAATGTGTGGTATATCTTTTAATGTTATTCAGAATCCATATTTTGTTGAGTTACTTAGACGCCTACACACCACCTAATAGAAAAGCGTTTTCAGGAAGACTCCTTGGTATAGAAGTGGCTGATATTAATATCAAAATTAACCTGCAACTTGTAGAGATACATAGTGGTTGTGATAATGATGACAGTGGCGCATTAGAAAATAGGCAGAAAAAAAAGCTAAGATTAATAATTTATTTTTGAAGAATAAGCGATTTTTAGTCAAATGTATTCGTTTGACTTTCGGTTTAAGTTTTGAATTTCAGTATTAATATTTATGCTACTATAAATAAATAAAGAAACATTCTTTCTCACTTAACATTATATATATAAAATCATTCGATATTTTTTTTTTAAAAAAACTCCATTCAAAAATGTCTAATAGTTTTTCATCCTTGACAACTTCTTTAATCCTGACGATGATAATGATAAAATTACTGCCATTTAAACATATCAGGAAATTTGTAAATGGTTTAACCGATCTATAAATGAATCAGACTTTTATGACATGGAGATAAAAGTTGGGGCAGACCATAATGTTAAAATTTTAAAGCTCATTCAAAGCATTTTAAAAGTTGGGTCACTCAAAACTGCTCTATCAAATAATTGGGTAAACAGATCTGAAGATGGCACTAAGTTATTTTAGTTATTTTAATGTAAGTTGAATTTTTGATTTTTTTAACAAATGATTTATTTATCAATTTAAATAATAAGAATCTAAATCCTGACGAGATTGATGAACTTCTTGTGGCATGCAATGGCTAGATTTAATTATTTGTTTGATGATTTACAAAATCATTTAATAAAAGCTGGGTCCAGCAGAATTTAAATTACCTTTATCAATTTTCATCAAGACATGAATCATTTAGCATACTTAAAGATTACTTTGAAAACTTGATTACAAGAGATCTGGGATCATTCTTGGGATTTCAATGATATTGAAAGACCATACTTGTTTATCTAATTTTTAAAAATAGATTAGGTTTAGATATTTGTGATTGCATTATTCAATGGAGAATTGAACAAATTGAAAATTTAGAAGATGATGCTTCAAAGCGTGGAATGAAGATGATTTCAGAGAATTAAAGAAGGAGTTATTCCTTTGATTAGATTTCAATGAGGATTAGTGAGAAGATTATGTCCATATCAAAAACCTTTTTTCAAGGTTATTATTATTTGATCCCTGATAAATAATCAACTTCAAATTTGTTGCCGTCAAGCAATTCAATAATTATCAATCAAAAGGACAATATGCCCTTTTCAAGTTGGATTAATTGAAAAAGACCACCCATATAATTCAGTTAAATATGTTAAATGTAAATTTAAACATTTATATCATACCGTAGTAGAGATGGTTTAAATCCAAATACATTTCATCAAAAATGTGATGATATCAAAAAAAACTCTTGTAGTGGCAAAATACAAGATTCAGATCAATTAATAGTGGGTTATAATTCACTTGATTGGAATGATTATAGTGGAAATTTCAGTGTATATAAAAATCTGGCAGAAAGCTTAATATAAACAATAAAAACTGCATGGTTAGCTATGTTACTAATGGTGTAGTTCTTACTATTTATAAAAATATCAATATAGTACATGGCAGTGTACTTGATGAATTAAAAGCCAAACAAAGAGATTATTTTAAAATTTATAAAGTGAAATTAAATACTGATATTAAAATAAAGATTATATATTATTAACCGTCTATTTGGTAATCACGAGAACAAATTTAACTACGTTCTTGATGAAGATGATTTGGTAGCTAGTGGCATACTTGGGATGACTTTTGATGGAATTAAAAAATTGAATGAATGTGATAGAGGTATCTAAAGATTACTTGTGGCAGATAAAATAAAAATAAAAATATCCATTTGGTTTTATTTATATTTAGCAATTTGTAAAAGGTATGCAAAAATTTAAATGTAATAGCTTGGATTAACAAGAAACTCTATCATAAAACGAGTGTAGATTAGTTCGAAAAGGACCAAGATCAGGAATTGGAAATTTATTAAGTTTAGAAATGAAATCTCTAGTTTCCAGTTGGA
>CAUDNR010004040.1:0-30166 GCA_958430865.1 Entrophospora sp. SA101
ACTACAGCTCCATCATTTGGTAAGGGGAATTCTATTTAACCAGCAACACCACCAGATCGTAAAAGTGCAGGATCCAAAATATCAATACGATTTGTAGCAGCGATTACCTAACAATTAAATAAATAAATAGATATTTAATATATTTATATATATGATACTTTTTCTTGGCAAAAAAAATAATTAATAAATATGAAACCTTAATTCTTTCATCACTGCTAAAACCATCAAGTTGATTTAACAATTCCAACATAGTTCTTTGCACTTCACGATCACCACTTTTCTCACTATCAAATCTTTTTGTCCCTATAGCATCCAATTCATCAATAAAAATAATAGCAGGTGCCTTTTCTTTAGCCAAATTAAATGCATCACGTACAAGTTTAGCACCATCACCAATAAACATCTAATAACAATAATGACAGTATTAATAACAGCAGCAATAAAATATAAATAAAATATTGAGCATGATTATGATTTTTATTTATTTACCTGTACTAGTTGTGGACCAGCTAATTTTAAATATGCAGAGTTGGTTTGTGCAGCACAAGCTCTTGCCAGCAATGTTTTGCCAGTACCAGGAGGACCATACATAAGAACACCTAATTTAATCAATTTGAAGAACATTAATCTATGATTTAAATATTATCATCATCATTCTTCTCTAATAAAGATTACCTTTTGGTGGTTTTATACCCAAATTTTTAAATCTTTCTGCATGCGTCATCGGTAACACTATAGCTTCTACCAATTCTTCAATTTGTTTATCAAGGCCACCGATATCATTATAATCTTCCGCTGGTTTCTCATCAACTTCCATAGCTTTAACACGAGAATCATATCTATAAACGAATAATAATTTATTATCATTATTTTTTTTTTAAAATAATAAATAAAATAAATCAATTTACTCCGCTGGTAATGTGTCTAATACTAGATAACTATCTTTATTTACACCAATTAAGTCACCTGGTTTGATGGTTGCGGGATCAACAAGACCAATTAAAGGCAAGAAAATAGTCTAAAATAAAAACTATTTTTAATGGTTTATAAAAAAACAATGAAAATCTAAAAAAAAAAATAGTTTAAATTTTACTTGTCGTGTAGATGTCTTGATCACGGCACACTTTCCTTTACGGTGTGCATCAAGATCTATATTTGCACCATCTTCTTCTGGTTCATCACTTGGATCCATATCAAGCAACTAATAATTAATTATAACCATAATTCATTAATATCTTGGGTTAATATATATATATTATATATACATTATAAATTAATTAGAATAATTACAATCGATCTAAAGTAATCAAATCAATATAAAACTAACCTCAACAACATTACTAACAAGCCATGGTAATTGTATATTAACTTTTACTTTTTTTTCATTATCCTTTATTCTTTCTTTCATGCTATTTCGTTCGTGTGTTAAACGGGCATGTTCGGATTTTAAGATCTGGTTAATTAAATAGTGATGTCAATGATCACGAATTTGTGCAAGTTGAGCATTCAAAGAAGAAAAGTATCAAATCAACCAATCAATTAATATAATGATGAATGATGATTATAATGATGATAACAATAATAACCTTGATTTCGTTGTCAAGCAAACGTGTACGATTATTTATATCCTCAGTACTAGATCTTAAAATTTCTTGTCCAAGTTCTTCCAAACCTTCTTCGTTAGCTTTTTCCCAAAGTTGTTTATCTTCAAGCGTAACCATTTTATTTTTATTTGCTTTATTTATTTACTAAATATATGTTTTATTTACTTTTCCTTTTTTTTGTCCGAAAGTAAATTGTTCATAAGTAATAGTTGTAAAATTAAAAAAAATCAAGAATATTTATTAATTTCGAAATTATTATATATTGCTGTTACGTAACTTCCTTCCTGGTCTGGAGGGAGGTAAAGCATTTTATTGGTTACGCGTGACACTAATATGAATCAAGTTAACTAGTTTATATCCAGACAGTTTCCAAAACTTCACTAGCATTTATTAATACTTGTTCATCTTCTTCAAAATCGTCCTGTTTGTTGCTAATCTTATTAACTGTCTAAGAAAATTAGTTATTGTCAAAGATGTTGGTTGAGTTAGCTGACGTCAATTCTTTTTAGAATAATTTTAGTGTGTTGCCAGCCAGCGAACTCGTTAAACCGAAGTGAATGAATTCATATAGATAAATTTAATAGGTGGATAGGTAATAAAAAAATCGGTTTATCGTGTATATTCGTTTTATCAAAGCATCGTCCTGACTGTAGCATTTTTTTTTCAAGTTTTAGAATTAAATTGAAAAATAACAAAAAAAAAACTTTTTTGTAATATTTTTCTTTAGAAGACATCTTTTTTTATTAACAATAATACTATTGTTTGCTTTCATGAGTTGAATATTTTTTATGTTTTTTTTCAAAAATCTTTACTATTGCATGTTCAACCACCATCACTTTAAGTAGATTGTTTTTATATAAAGTATTAATGTAAGTCAGGTTTTATCGATATTCTTCCTAATTTAGCTGCTATGCCTGAACTATTGCCACTTATATACAATGTGTTGCATAGATTAAGGGCAGAACTTTTATTGAATATATTTTAATACGAAATGCTTTCACTATTGATTTTAATTAAAGGCTGACATCTTGATTTTTTTATCAAAGTAAATTAATTAGAAATGAATCAGGAGTTTTCTAAGATGAATCGTCTACATCTTTAAATTTTAACTTCTATCACATTATTTATAATTGATTACCAAAATTTTTAAGAAATCTAGTACATAATAAATTGTGATATGTCACGTGATTCTAAAGGTGATTCCGTTTCTTCGAACGATTAACTCTCCTATAAGTCACACCGCCCGTTTCATACAACTTATTAATATTGAAATAGTTATTTGAGAATAGAGTGTTAGCAACCTGGTATATTGATTAGGTAAATGTATCTCATTTATTCTAATAACATAATTGCAAAAAAGCAAGTAAAATTCAACCATATTGTGAATTTTAAAAGCAAATTACTCCACCGCTAATTGCCAGATTCAGTTAGAAAATGATTTAAATGATTAAAAAGGCAAAGTTTTGTTTGAAAATTTATTTGAGTCTAGTTGATGAATTTTTAGTAATATTATAAAAAGTTTTTTGACAACCGTTTTTTTTTTTGCAACATACTGTATATATATCGTTAAGAAAATAATAATATTATTTATCTTTTGTTATAAAGTAAAGTATCAATCTATCCTCTCAATTTTGTGTGATTAAATTAATTAATAAAATCTTATAATTCATCTTTATTGAATCAAAGTTGTTTCTTGATTAATTAATACCTGCTGAAGAGGCAAACGCATTGTAAAATATTTTGTATTTGTCAGTGATTAATCGTTTGACCAACTTTTAACCACTATAGTTGGCTCAATTTTGAATTTCGATTTCGATTTTAGATTTTCGATTTTAATATTAATTTCGCCAAGGGTGTTTCGATTTCGAAAACTTGTGATTTTTTCAAATTTTATTAAGTGACTTTCGCCATTATGTATGAATTAGCCATGTACAAAAATCTCTTAATTGTTACACGATATATCACTTATGCCTCATTTTGTTAGTAAGTATTAGAAGAATATTAAATCAATGATTTGTTTTTTTTTGCAAACAATCATGTAATAAATGAATAAAATAAATAAATAAATAAATAAATGAATAAATGAATAAATGAATAAATCAATAAATAAATAAATATATAAATCAATAAATCATTGAAATTATTTAAAATCAGGAGCATTATCAGAGATTATGTAAACTCTATCATCATCTCTAAGGATTGTAGCAGCTTTAGGATTGACATAAATGTATCTTAGATGACCACCTTTATGTTGAGTAAGCCTGTAAAGTCCTAATGGCACAGCTTTATGTTCTTGAATCAAGAAATCATAAAATAAATGATATTCCTTGCCTATATAATGTTGAGGGAGAAAAAATATAATTAAATTAATTTAACTATGAATAATAATAATATTATTAAAATACATTGTTTTTACCAAAAAATGAAGAAGGGACATCAATTTGAAACATTTGACCAGATCCAATTTTTAAACTTTGCCATTCATTATCTTGAACATTAGTAACTTTTGGAGTTAACTTTTTATTACCAGGATCATGACTGAATATAAGACGCTTTACAATAACTGGAATGTGTTTATTATAAAAACTATTTGTATAATTGTAATTATATAAATCTTTTAATTAATTGGTTTTTTTTGAATATTTGTGATAATTTATTCTTACTTACCATTGACAAAGTAAAGTATCTAAATTACTAGGTGTAAATACATTTCCACTCATAAAGGATGGTCGTAAAAGTGCTTGTACTGTAATAATAATAATGATGATTATTGAGACGTTATTATTAATTAAAAAAAGAAATGTTTAATACTACCATTATCATCTTGTTTATTTTTTACAGAATCACTTTCACCAATCATCTTAAATGTTTCACGATAAATACACTCTACAATCACGAAACATTCTTCGTGTGCTGCCATGGATTCAATATTCAAAGCAATCATTATCGAGGCAGCATCTGCAGTTCCGTTAGAAGATCTTATATGTGTGTGTATATATATATATTTAATTATATATATCATTTAACTTTTTCTAAAGTTCATATTGTTAAAGTTTGACTTACTCTTCATATCTAAGGGAATCACTTAATATAACGCATTTTTTTGCATAATGAACTCTTGCTTTATACAAATCTTTTCTTTTTAAAGGAGATCCGTTAATAAAATAGACAGGACTAAATTTTGACAAAGACCTTTTTTGATAATCGTCAGGTTCATTAGGAGATAAGATAACTATTGGTGCGTCTTTGATGTTAGAATTTTTTCCACGAAGAACCATCATAAAGATGTCAAGGTTAACAGGAAAATCTTCGCTGTGATTACAAATTAAAACATGATCCGTAACATGTGGAATTTCTGATTTTTCATTAAAACAATAAGCAGCTGCATTATTTATATTATTTCTTACTATTTCTGAATCAATTACATTTGAAGCTGGGATATTTGATGATTCTCCATCATCATCATCATCATCATCATCATCATCATCATCATCATCATCTAATATATAACTAGCAGCCGGAATTTGTAATTTTGTGTGTTCCAAATTATTTTCAGTTGGTGTATCATTGATGTTACTACTTTTACCGTTTTTCTTTGTAAATAAATCACGTGCAGACTGAGTAATATAAGACAAGCCTCTGTAATAGTAGGGGATTTGAACATGTTCAACAAATTGTGCCATTTTAACAGTTATCTCAGCATTACCACAAACTACAAAACCAATTTCATTTCCGTCTATGACATAATCTTGCGGATTTAAAAATATTTGAAATGGTGAGGCACTTGGTGGTAATTGTTTAAATGATTCCTTGGAACTTTGTGCTATTCTATAAATTCCAATTGAAAATAAAACTGCCCCTAGTCGATTATAAACTAGTTTTGAACATTCTAGAAAAGTTTTACCAATAAAATCCTTTGAAAATGTCACAGCATAAATTTCTTGATTAATCCCAGAAATATATTCAACTGCCCAATGCAATTCTATTAATCAATCAATCAATCAAATATATAAGAATTATAAATGTATATTTATATTGTCATTGTTACTATCATTATTATTTATTTATTTTACCTTGTTTCTTTTTTGCACTACGAGTTAATTTATTTGCTATTTTTTTAGTGATAGAAGTTGTCAACAATACAATGAGTGAAGAGAAACCGGGAATTATTAAACTTTGAGCCATTAATCCCATGGCTATTTCATCTATGCAAATTATATCTTTGGCTAGTATATTTTTGGAGAAAGAGTTAATATTAATTAATAATCATTTAAATAATTTTTGCGAAAAGACTTGCAAATAGAATATTTAATTACCCAAGAAATCAAAATGTGGTACATTTACAGGTGAATGGATTTGAGCATATAATGGTATTTTATTATTATATTTTTTAATAGCCTTTTTAGTTTGAATTGAATATTAAAAAATAAGTCAAAAAAAAAATCAATAAAATTTTCCTTTTTAAAATAAATAACCCATTAAAATTAATTACCAATGCTCTTAAGATTTGTGCTGCATCGTCTTCATCATCATTTTTAGAAAATTTTTTAGATAATAGGAATACTGCACTGGCAATATCAATCCTAACTTTTTCAAGACTTCGACGTAAAGTTGCTGACCTGTGAAATATATAGGTATTTTATTTAATTAAATAATTCTAAAAATTATTACTTTATTTTCTTCATAAAATCTACCCTTTAACATATTGTACTCTGGTTGTAAATGCAGGATCTTCTAGCAATAATGCAATATTCTCTTCTGGCTGTTATTACAATATAAAATAAAAATAAATGATAAATAAAATTAAGTGATTTGATTTTCTTCCAATATAATCCATCCTTCCATTTTAATCTTCTTCCGTTAATTCTTTTCAGTATAATTTTCTCATTCTATTCCTCCTATACTTTCAATCTTTCAATCAATTACCTCTTCATGATTTAACACAACAACTTCAGTACTCATTGTGGCCAAACCATGATCTTGACAAAAAAATTCACGTAGAAATTCATACAAGCTGGTTTCATCAAAACCTCCAGTGACAACAATGTGTTTTATATTAGATTCAGGTTTATATGAATGAGAATATTTGGATTTTTGCCTAATAAGGTCAAGAAGTTCTGATAGATTCGAGGGAAGGAATATAGCACCTGCTACCATAACATACAATATCACAATTCGAGTAAAGGCATTTTCTGGTACTAAATCTGTTGACATTCCATTTGTACTATATACATTATAAATAAATATATATAGTTATTGACAAAAGAAAAGTGTGTATCCGAGAGATATTAATTTAATAATTATTTATTTACCAGCTCACTAATATGAAAAATATTAATTGATTAATTGTTAATTAATAATAGATAAATAAATAAACAACTAATTATTTATTTATTTATTTATTTGCACAATTTATTTACCTACTGTAAAAAAAAAAGTATCCATAAAACTCAAATGTTCAACATTGTCGTGATGTCCATATTGTTTATAAGTTACAATATGAATGAATGCAGTTATCGTAAGGAAAGTAAATAAAATAGTAGCAACTGGATGTTTTTATTTGGTGAAAAAATTTTTTTTGAATATTATTTTGTGAGGATTTTTTAAATGGAATAAGAGGAACAACTTACTTAATTGTGCAGCTTTCCTTGTAATTTTATTTAGGTTTAGTAACGAACTTTTAACGGGAATAAAAATTATTGATACAGACCAATGAAGTCTAATGAATCTTACTGGATAAATATAAACCTAATAATAATAATAATAATAATAATAATTATCATCTAAAAAAAGTAAAATTCCTTTTTCCCAAATAAATTATCTACCAAAATTCCAGCTCCCATATAAGTATTATCAATTTCATCATCAAATATTGTTAGAATAGAGGCTGCAATCACCGGGAACACTGATAGCCAAGTAAGTATTGAAAAAACTTTGATAAAACTTTGTAAAGGTTCGTCTGAAAGCCATATATGAGGAAGATATTGAACCAAAATAATACAAGCAATAATGCAATCTGCATTTTGATAAATTCGAGGATATGGTATTGGATGTTGATCGATTTTTACATATTGAGTGTTCTTTGCGTGAAGGAATTAGTTGGAAATTAATTAATTTCGTAAATTCGTAAAGTAAAAATCAAAATTTACCCAAATATATAAAAGAGTAATTAATTTCGAAATTTACCCAAATATATAAAAGAATAAATATTGTTGTCATGATAGCATCAAATAATTCCCAATATCTTCCTTTTTTTGAAGTATCCATTTCAAACTTTATTCTTTTTTTCAAGCTTGGTTTTATTCCAGCTTGTTCGATGAATTCTTTCTGCCTTTGCACCCAAGCTTCATCATATTCATTATCATCACCACCACCTGGACCCACATGAACTGGTGGTATTAAATTTGGCATTTTACTTATACTATTGGTTTTCTTTTTTTTATTCCTTTTAGGTGTATTTGTAAACGATAAACTTTTTGGTTTCATAAATACACCTCTTTTATGTCTATCTTGTTGCAATTGTTGTAGTTGCTCCGAGTCAGTATTGTAATTGTTGGCATTGGAGGAACTATTGCTACTACTATTATTATTTAATAATGGAGTATTTTCGTTCATTTTTTAAAGAAAATAATTGATAAAATTGGGAACAAATTTATTTGATTATCTATATCTATTTATTATACAATCCATTGTTCAGCCAATCTCCTAAATTGCAATTATTTTTGAAAGATTAAATTTTATCACAAATTCTTATTGTAAAATACTAAATATAGACAATGAATGTATCTTCAAAATGGAATTTTTGTCAACAAGTATTTTTTTTTTTCGAAAGAAGTATATAGGCATGTGGATATTGTGTGGTGTTGTATTGGTCCAGACTTTACTTACCTAATATTTCCTTTTTCAAAAAAATTATGAAATTATTATCCTGTATGACACCTTGCTAATTGCTAATTGAATAGTTAAAAAACCCATTAAAAGAGTTAATATTGATTTATACTATATGAATTTAAGGTTTTTTGCGCTTGTGCCGTGGTTGAATTGACTACATGCCTTGATAAATCATAATAATTATGGACAAAGCTTGATATATCCAAAATGCCATTGAACTGACTTTTTAACCGGTTATTTTAACTGATTTTATTAATCAGGCTTTGGTCCAATCTTTTGAACAATTTAGGGTCCACATTTAAAGATCCTCTAGCGAACATTTTTGTTTCAATATGATGTACAACGTTTGAACCCTATTAAGCATGTTAACAAATTTTTATATCATTTTCGCCGACCGCATTCCATAAATGCAGTACCAATATATATGATGTAGCTACACGTTGGAATAATACTTAGCATTCATGGGTAATGCTATTTGATCTTGAGAAAGCTATTATTATATGATATTAAAAGAGATTGTTAGATGGTAGTGAATAGCATTTAATAAAACAACTTGTTGAAACATTGGAACAATTTGATGCAATAACATCAACACTAAGCAGTAGGTGTTTCGTTACATTATCTTTAGTTACTTTGCTAATTTTTTTTTAAAAAAAATGTTTTGGAAAGGTTAATTACAATGAGAAATCAAGATGATCCACCATTATTGTTAGAAGAGAGTAATAAAGGTGAAGTGGAATTATATGAAGAGAGTAAAGGTGAAAGTGGAATTATATGAAGAGAGTAAAGGTGAAAGAAGGAACATAAACCACCACTATTGATTGGTCCACTCCTTCATATTTAATGAAATTCACGAGTTTGATTATTGATTTATTCTTCCTCTTCTTGTTGTTATATTGATTTTTTAACAGAAGCCAGAATTTACCATTTAGAATAGACAAAAACATTTATGATTTGCAAGAATTTGAACAGGAACAGGAAAATATTTTAATTTGCCAAGAGCATCAAGGAACTGTAGAATCAACAAAAAAATGAATTATCGTGTCAAAAAGTACAAGCACGGTTATTTTCTGATGTTGGTAATCATATACGTCAACAGAAAAAGATTGTCACCTGATATTGTTTCTTTATACATTTAATAATTCTAATCTTTTTAATGTGTTTTTTATTTTTTAATATTAACGATATTAAACGATATATACTGTATATTAAATAATAAAATTTTTTTTACGAGTATATGGATGTCCAGTATTGGTATTATATAAGTGTTAATACCAATGCTTAAAACCATTCACACTCCAAAAAAGGATTTAGTATATGGGACATACATACTAATACCATTTGCAAGAGTTATATTTTTTGGGGTTCTATATTTGATAATTCGGATATGATTATGAATTTGAATTTTTTTTTTCACTAAATAAAATTAATCACTTACCAAACATGAATTTCAACATATGGTTCAGTGCCAGTATTGATAATAGTAAAGTATCTTGTTAATATGAGAAATCCAACAGCTTGTCCTTCAAATAAAACTTGTAAACAAGTTGAAGATGCAATGTGAGCCTTCCTATAAACAACACAAAAGTGTCAATTGTAACAGTATATCTTCAGCAGATTTTATTCATCTACATTAAAAATCCTGTATTGGAAATTTGCATCCTCTCCATCGTCTAATCTTTTTGTGGACACCCTACTTAAAGCATCAGCGTCACATATAAAATTCGTTGAAACATGTTTAGTAATTTTAGATGCAATTGTTTATGCGTCCTTGAAACAAGGTTTGACCATGATGATAGCCTTTACTGTCCTCTTTCTTCTCCCTTTAATTAACAATTTTTTAATGGTAGTTTTTTTTTTTAAAGTAATCCTGAAATTTCGGCATCGCAAGTTCACATCACGTTAACATTAAGGAATTTAATAAATTGGATTAAAATAGAATAACTTTTTTTTTTTTTTTACTATGTACTAGAAAAAAAATCTACCAACTTTATTATATACCAAACGAAAGAAAATAGTCTCCGCACTAATGTAATAAGAACAACGATTTTGCATTTGCGAATATCAAGGAGAACCCCATTTTTATTCTAGATTCAATTCGTCAACAAAACAAGTTTTTTATTAAATACATTCTTTAAAACAACAATAAATAAAAGTATACTCCAAAGCGACAAAGTTGCCCAGCAAATAACAGTTTACTAGTTCGATAATAAGATCTAAATCTTCATTATAAATTTTATTATTTTGTTTCTTTAAAAAGAAATTATTGTTTGTCGTGGCCTTAATAAATTCTTTAAAATATATTTCGGGTAAAAGAAGAGCAAATTCATCGTTTCTGTATGACAAAGATTTATTTCTTTCTACAAGTAAAAATTTTTAAATTATCACAACTGACCATTGTCAGTTATATAATAATTGTTTAGACTGTTCTTTGTTCTAATTTACTTATTTGATAACTTTATCTTTTCAAGTGACAAATCCTTTAACTGTTTCGCTTGAGTTTATTTTCTTAAATTAACCTAGCAAAATCTAACTGTTTATAATACACGTTTATAAACACAAAGAAGTCAAAGTTTTAGTTTTCACTATAGTAGATATTCTTTTTTGCTTTTTTTGTCGATATTCCAAATATCCAAAATATTGCTATGCCAGTCAGTGTCTCTCTGTTCGTGTAGTTTGAGCTGCACGACTAATATTTCGTAAAAAATTATTTTAATTCATTATAATCTTAAATTATTGGTGAAAAAAAATTTTAAAAATCAAAGATTATCTTCTGTTGATCAATTTATTAGAGAAAAATTTTTTTTATTTATTATTGTCATTAAATTTGATTTTTTTATTTTATTTATATTAATAATAGTATTGATTGATTGATTATACAAAATAATCGAGATGAGAGAAAGATGTTATACATATATATATCATCAATTTCACAACATCTACACACAAAATTTAATTACATTATATATATATACACAAATATATATTTCTCTTCCTCTCCTCTCAATAGCATTACTGTTGATGTTGTCTCGTATTAAAAGAATGCTGGGGATTGTATTGACCAGCTCCGATAATGAAAGCTCTCAACTTTTTATAAGTTGATGTTACATAAGGTGGAATCTTCTTGCTGGCAGTTGGTGGTAATAATTTGTTGTCCAAGTAGCTACCAACATCATTAAATGTTTGTTTCGTATATTTACTCATTTGGATTTTCACACGAAGAAACATCACGTAAACAAATAACGTAAAAAACTTGCTTTGGAGGCTAATTAATTACAAATGAAATTATATTGTGGCGGTGTTGTGGCGGTGTTGTGGAATAATATGATGTGTTAGATTATTATTATTATTATCATTATAATTGTTATTATCATTAGTAAATAATAATTCTCATAAAATACATATACATCTTTAATAATGATACATACGTTATGACATTCCAAAGTAAAGTCAAAGGAATTACAACCACTTCAACAAGACTGACATATTTCATTGCAGGCTCATGATTATTTTGGACCCAGAGAGAAATCCATTTCGACAAATCAATTGCCCATTGATGAGCAGGTGTGATCGATAATGCTCTGGGTTGAGATGGAGATGATTGAGGAGGTGTTGATGGTGGTGGGAAAAATGTTGTAAGAATATTTAGACGTAGATACGTTACAAAATGGAATAAAGAAAATGTTGCGTATGGAAAAAGTGTAACTATAAAATATATTTTGTGTTTGGTGGATTCAAAAAAACATTAGAACTAGAAGTGGTAAGAGTGAACAAGTAAATGTGCGCTGAAAATTTTTTCCATAATATATTCTAAATAAATACCTGTAACTGGTGTATTGAAGTACCAATTTAATGCCAAAATAAGATAAAAGATGTTTTCATCTTTGTTGATTTTTCTTAAATATTCATAACTTAAACTTGGTTTCTATTAATTAATTAATGATTATTTAGTGTAATTATAAAATATTAAGTAATTAATAAATTAATAATATCCATTAATCATTTTCTTGATTAATAGATTGATTTCTCTCGCGCACACACACACACGCGCACATAACAATACTTACACCAGATACTTTATAAACAACCACGCCATAACTTAACATAGAACCCAAATATGCTATGTAGTAATAGGAAGCTGCCCGTTCACTATTAAAAGTGATCCAATTAAAACAATAAAAAAATGTACAAAATAGCATAATAAGATGTCCACACCACCAAGTAAATTGTGGATGCTATTTATAAATAATGACGGTTGATAAAGAGGGGAGGAGGAGAGAGGAAAAAAATGTAATAATGTAATAATCAAAAAATGAAATAATATAAATTAATTATTACCAATGTTACTGTTGCAATAATGATAATCTTCTAAAAAAAACATATTAATAAACTATATGTACGTAAACATATATGTAGTAATACCTTGACAAGTGTAATAAGCCTTTCCGAAAGAGACTGATGTGCAATCTTTGGCATTTTTTATATAATAGATTGATATATAACGATAACAATAATTATATTGATGATGTTATTATAAGTAGTTTTCGTTAATCGAGCTTTACAATTAATATTTATTTATTTAAATAATACGTATATAATATACTGATATTATATTGATTGAAAAAAATTCCATAAAAAAGAAGTTTGTAAACTTTTTGAGTTAAAGAAAAAAAAATTTTTATTAATATGAATTTTAATTAAAATATTCATGTCCATTAGTTTAAAATACGCTCAATACCACTTTCAGAAGTTACACAACCTTGTAGATCAGATCTTAAATAGGAATATGTTCATAATGCTTATTTTTTAATTGATGATTCGCCCCTATGAATCAGCGAAATGATTGACATATTCATAGTATCGACGGAGGAGAATTGACCTTTATGTTTGTGTGAAAAATTATGCTCCTGCCCTACCAGATAATTTTTTTTGCAGATAGGAAAAAACTCAAAGGTTATTGACATAGATTTTTTTTCTTTGCTTATTTGTATTGAAAAAAAAATCATTACTTTGGGACGTAGGTTAGTATTTCCGCAGCAAGTTTCACTCATAGACGGATCATCAATTAAAAATTTTTAAGTAATTTTTTTTTGGGATTTAAATTTACACAAGTCTTTATTAATTCAAATATTTATATGAATTACAATCAAATTATTCTAATTAGTTTCATCTTCGATTTAATGATTTCCAATGATTTTGAATCATATATTGCCAAGTGTGTGTATATATATTTATAGATTTTTAATTGCCAAGCTTACTATTTTTACTATTAATAATAATTCTAGAATTTCTCCATTTTCAAATTTACATCATAAATCATATGACTTTCTATTTATTATTATATAATCCATTTTTTTTCTTGGCCCTTTGTGGTTTATTTTTATTTTCTTCGCTGCTTTTCCTGGTAAGAAATCTTTGTCCGTTTTTTTTTCATAATTTTTTACAACATAAATTTGGTTAAATAATAAATGTGTGTTTTTCTTGACTTTTTTTTTTTTATTTATAAATAGAACCAAAATTTAACGCTTGTCCAAAAAAAATTTTATATATTCTTAGCTACAATTACATTTATATATTTTATTATTCATATATAAGAAACCTCTGGAAGGCTTTTAGAATTCATTCTATATTTCTTGAAAAAATAAAATTCTTCAAAATCCTTTATTATTTATTTACATATATACACACTCGTACATATTATAAATAACAATCATTGGTTCTTCTTGATTTGAAATTCAAAAAAACAAAACATGGCTTTAGCAACATTACCAACTATCAAGAATATTACTGAAGATTTGGTCTGTTTATGGGACAAATGTTCTAAATCTTTCGAAGAGCCCGAACTGCTTTATAATCATTTGGCTAATGATCATGTTGGAAGAAAATCTACTGGAAATCTTTGCTTAAGTTGTCATTGGGATAGATGCGAAGTTCAAACAACCAAACGAGATCATATTACAAGTCATCTAAGGGTCCACGTACCGTTGAAACCGCATATATGTGACGTATGTATCTTTTAATATTGATTCCTTAATAATAATTTTTTTTTGATATAATATTTCTAATTTATTAACTAATTCTTAGACTTGTAAGAAAGCGTTTAAACGTCCACAGGACTTAAAGAAACATGAGAAAATTCATACTGATCAACATCAACAGCAAATTACAATGAATAAAAATCTTCGATTAAATAAGGTTCTCCATCCGCCAACACCACCATTATACTGTTCAATCTCTGATTCTTCTCCCACAATTTCTTCCGTCTCTTCACCCGGAAATCCTCCTTTATCTCCAGCCAATAGTGGCATTTCTGATTTGCTGGGTTTCTCGCCAAACACTCATCCAATTGCTTCTGATAATAACACATTGGAGTTAAGTCATGATTACTGGACTTTAAATCACAATCAGCTAGCTGCTGCCAATCTTGACTTAACTTCAAATCCACTTAATATTTCTCTTAATCACCGTCATCACAATAATAATCACAGTCGTAGTCATAGCATCAACAATAGTTACACTCATCACCATTTAAGCAACAATGATCGTTCAAGACATCAAAAACAGAAACGTAGCGTTGATGTATTATTGGATGAATTTTATCAAGATGTTAAACGCAAACGTCTCGAACCACAGTACAGCCAAGAATTAATGAAAAAATTAGAAGATATATCTGATGGTTTGTTCGGCAACAATGATGATGATGATGGTTTTTCAACTTTGCCTCCTTCGTTCTCAACAAAGGATGATTTAAATCAATTCAACGACTTCTTTTCGAAACTTTCACAAAATATCAATAACAATCAAAATAACGCTGGAGGAATAATTTTGGTTGAACCTGCTATCGTTTTCAACAATAACAGCAATAACAATAATAGTAATAGTAATAGTAATAGTGGTTTAGCATCAATTATTTTGCAACCTGATGCTTTTACTCCAATCTATAATGATTTAGTTATGGATAATCTTTTTCCTGACACATTGCCACCAAATATTATACCATCGCAAACTGATCTTTATAATCCAGCTGATAATGCAATTCCAAGTCCGCCTTTAGAAGATAGTGTTAATGGTTGGCCATCATCACATCCTTCCACCGGTCAACAAAATCTTTATGGTACCGCTCCTGGTTTTCCACCAATAACAAATGACTCTAATTCGTCGTCATCATCACAATACCTCGATCCTATCGATCCTTTCAATATGTCAGTTTATATGAATAGTGAGGATTCTAACCTTTTAAATAATACTCACCGAATGGTAAATTTACAGCGATCACCTCATGATAAGAAGATAGAGGCACTTGGTATTGATAGCAAAATTAAGATTGAAGCACCTCATACTACTACCAACAACAATAAAGATAATATTATTAAAGTCGAATGTATTGAAAATAGTGATAATGATGTTGGAAATGGGTTTACGGATATAATGATTGGAAAGGCCGGTTTGAGTAATTTAATGGCCGGACCTGTAAATAATACAAGCAATAAAAATAATATTAAGAAGAAGGATGTCAATAATAAAGATGATGTTGGTGATTTAATTAATGGTATTGCAAGCTTGAATTTGAATAGAGAAGAAGTAACGAAAACCACCACCACATCAATCACAACTGCAGCGCCTACAATTGATGATGAAAAATTAAAACAATATGCCAAATTGATCGATGCTATTCATAAGAAAGTTAATCTTATGTTTAAGAAATCATATCTCGAACAAATCAACAACAATAATAGTAATAGTGGTGACAAGGATAATGATGCATTGATACTATTGAATAATCAAGTTAAATATCAACAAAATTTGACGGTGAATTAGTTCAATCTTATAATGTTGGATTGGACAGACTTTTTAAAAAGATTTATCATCATTCATCTTTGTATATTTGGTTTTTTTAAAAGAAAAATAGAGAAAAGAAAGTTGAAAATAAAACCTTCCTTGAGAAATATTTCTCTTAGACTACATGGTTCCTTAAATTTACTAAATCTCAAAAAAAAAAAATATATATATTATATATACATATATATTTAATATTTTATAATTATTTATTATATATACATTTTCATATATTATTAGTTTTCTATGTAGATTTTTTTGCTTTTATTTCATTCATTCATTCATTCACTCCACACTCACTAATGATTCTCGATTCGGAATTTATCATAGTCTCAAATTCTTCTAGTTAGTTTTTAAGGGAATCATTTTTTTTAAAAAAATACATGTATTATTTATATATATATGATTTGATTATCATTATATTATTATTATTACTTTTCTTTATTTTAATAGTTATTATTATATAGAGAATAATAAATAAAAAATTTTATAAGATTTTATTGAAAATGTTCTGCGATCCTGTTAAGTAATTCTTGGCGTTCTTCTTTCAACGTATCCTATAATTAAATGAACAAAAAAAAATTAATAATAACCTGATGATTATAAATTATTATCACAATAATCTTTACCAATTTAATTTTAGCCTTTTCTAATGCTAATTTAGCTAATGTAAGATCCTACAACGATTAATCAGAAAGAGAGAGAGAGGGGGGAGAGAAATATAAAAACATAGATACATTAACAAAATCACACATTCGTAAACATATACAACATATTATAATAAATACATATATATAAATTATACATACAGGTGGCATTTCTTGATAGGCTTTTAATTTTTCACGTTTATTCCTAATCTCTTGCTCCAACATAATTAATTCTTGTTCTTTTCGTTTTAATTCATTAATCCGTAAATTTTCTTCCTCAACACCTGTAGATAAATACTCCTTCTATAATAATATATAGCATCATTTAAAAATTCAATACAATATTTACTGGAGGAGTAGAATCCACCGTATTAAACTTATTACCTCGAGTTCAATTTGTTTATTCTGATATTCTGATTTCTTTAACTCAAGCAATTCCATATTCTTTTCATATTCTTTTAATGATAACTGATCTTTTGAATTCCATTCATTTCTCAGCCTGTCCAATAAACTATATAAAATTATAAAGTTATTAATTGTTGATAATTACATTACATTAGCATTGTATTAATTATAATTGCTGTGGGATAAAAGAATTGTTATTACTTTTCATTTTTTTCATTCCTTTTAATAGTTTTATTGATTTGACCTTTTATTGAATCAATTGAACGCGTTAATCTGTTATTTTCACATTCTATTCTCGAATAGTCCAAATTTAATTTTGCTAATGATGACAAATAACTGATTGCATGTGTAAACGCGTATCACATAATAAAAATGTCAATTCAATATTTTACATATTTCTAGTAATAATCTTTTGTTATCATTACCTGCTTTTTTGGGCATCAGCTAATTCTAATATTTTAGCCAAGTTTACCAATCCATTTAAGGAATTTATTCCATTTTTTGAAAAATCATTTTTTGAAACATTTAAAATATTTAAAATTTCATTAATTCTTTTAGCTAAATAAAGAAAATACAACATATTAATGATTTTTTTTGTTAATGTGATTAATATTAATGATTTTGTTAGTAATCTCTTCGTTAATCAAAAAAAAAAATGCATTTTTAAAAAGACCTTCTGCGTTATATTCCTTTGTATGAATCTGTTGTTTACTATAAACAATATCAATCATTTCATCTTGTAATTTATTATTCATCACCAAATTGTATAACGTTGCTACTGTTTCTTGATTTCTTTCAAATATTGGAATTGACTCATTATTTCTGAATATTTTGTTCTTCAGCCATTTGTCAATCTTTAATAGCAAAAAAAAGAATTTAAGATTAATGGAATAAACTATTATTTTACTATTTCATTTTCATTTTTCTTCTTACAATACTCCATTTCTCAACTTCTGAAACATTCTTTTTTTCCATTGAATTTTCTTCACTCGAAAATAAATTAGGTTCCATCCTAGCAAAAAGGTACTTCGTGCTCAAGAACCCCAAAATGAGTTATTGACGCGCCATTATATTCTTTAGGTGATGATTATAATTTGGTACAGTGCGAATCATCTATACTCAAAAGTTAAAATTTTTGAAATATTAAGTGATCCACACATTGGATTTTAAAAAACTCGCCACCATTCAATTCAGCTTTAAAAAGGGAGTCTATTAATCTAAAAAAAAAATTGTCTCAAATTTTCTTTTTCATAGATTTTTTAGAAGTGCGATATTTTGAATACTCTACCTCAGTTACACGAATCCCAATCCAGAACCCCCATGATTGGTAGAAAATCTTCTTAAAAAAACCTCGTGTAACCGAGGTAGGTGTGGTAAGAGTTTTCCAATATTTTGGATCTTACGATCAAATTTGGCAATGATTTTTTTTTGTTCGTTAAACTTTTTTGTTGTAAAGAACTTTTATTTATTAATAAAAAAAAGGAAATAAATAATCAAATAAATCAAATGTATGTTGTAGAAAAATATTCTATGAAAGAAAAGTTGTTACGCGAAATTTACTTAGTCTCAATTTCTTAAGTGTATAACAAAATTCGGGATTTTCAAAATGCTAAGGCTCGGCCAATTTTCAGTTTAAGAAAAAACCAGCCGATAAGTTTTGAAGCTTGAGTCATGAACAATAAAACTTATCGGTTAAATTTTCTAAAATGATATAATTTTTTTTTGTTTTAATATTTTGAAGTTGACCAATTGTTACTATAAGCAATTAATGATTATAGTAATAGATGATCTGTACCGTATAATTTTTGCCAACATTCAATTAATAGAAAAGTGTGCAATTAGCTTATAAAGATTTATCGAACTTTGGCCCAAAATTTTCTAATGTCAAAAAAAGGAAATGATAATCTTACAATTGATTTGAATCTTTCCTACAAATATAATTTAAATCTATATTAATTGGAATAATATTAATAGGATCATTATGATTAAAAGTTATTATTTTTTAAAAGATTAAAACATTTTTTTTCACCAGATATTGTTGAAACAAATACTTTTCCTTTGTTTTCAGGCAGGTTGTTAAATCTAAAATGATGATATTGTTTTATATTAGGTAAAGTTTTAAATTTATTTTCAAATAATTTTCCAAATTATATCTTTTCCACCCTGAACCATTTTCATATTGTATTGATTCATTTCCTTTTGAAGAATTATTGATAATATTCTTAATGTCATTCATTAATTTGATTAACTTACTATTTCTGTTTATGTGGACCAAAAAAAGCATCACACATAAATTTTGTATGCCCTGGGATCATAAAATTAATTGTAATTTCTTCATACCAACCCAATATTATTGGCCAAGTCCCAAAACCGAAGGGATAAATTTTTTTTATTTTGTAGAGCAATTATCACAAGTTATATGCAAATTTTTTTTTATCATTCTTTGCAGAGCTTGATAAACCAAATTTAAAGTAATATTTGCTCCTTTAGATGTATCTTGAGGAAGTTCATCTTCTATTAAAAATTTAATTGTTTATTTATTCCTCCTTCAGTTTTACAAACTCCAAATAAATGAACTGCATAACCAGACAAAAAATACAATGCTCCTGGTTGTTAAGGTGAGTAAGGAATGGTGACATTTTGTGCCCAATCATAACAAATATGTGCAATTGATTTTTACTTAATTCAATATTATTGTTATAATGATCATGTTCAAGTTTGCCTTTTTTTATGTTCATTAAATTCAGCTCCAACTTTATTATATTCATCAATATTTCTTTTTGTTAATTGCAATTTTGATTTAAATTGGACACAATTATCACATAAATCACTTGCAGGAGGTTGAAATTTTAAATTAGGCATTAGTTCATTCCATAATCTTCTAAAAGTATAAGGAATAGTTTTTTTTTCTTCTAAATCATTTTCTGATTCAACTTTTAAAATATTTTCTAATTAAAATTTTTTAAATTCTTTATACACAGATATAAATTTTTTATCAGTAGGAAGATAAATAAATGCTCCAGAACCATTCATATGTCTCATTGGTGAAAGTAACGCATGTATTAAAGAATATTGAATTAAAAAATTTCTTACAATGGATTTTAAATTTTCATCAATATTGATTTTAGTTTTATATATATGTGCTCTTCCTGTGTTTCCATGAATTTGTTCATTTATTCCTTCATTTTGTAAGTGTTCTACAATATTTTTAAATTTATGATCACTTATATTGTATAACATTAAAAATGCTGTTTTACAAAGAGAATATAATTTATTTTCTGAGGAATATTTAAAATTTTGTTTTCTATTTCTATTGCTAAAAGTTGTGCTTTCAAAAACAAATCTAATTATTTATTAGCTAAATTAATAATTTGAAAAAATTTTATAAATCCAATATCTTTTGTCTTTCAAAAATATGACAAGTACAACTTTTTGGATTTTTAAAAAAATTCTTTAAATTATAATTTCTTGAATATTTTCATAATCACCGTATTCTTTTAAATCAAGTTCAAGTAAATCATAAAAATATTCTTGGTTAGTTAACATGTTTAAAAAATTAAAATTTTGATTAAAAAACGAGGGGAAAAACAAAAATCATCTGATTTCTTAAAAATCCCATTTTCCCCGAAGTACCTTTTTGCTAGGATGGAACCCAATTATCAGCATTATTATAATTTATTGTCATTAATGTTGTTGTTATAGTTACGGTTATATTGTAGTTGATGATTCATTTTGTTTATCAACGCGTAAATTAAATTTGCGCGACAACCTTTTATTAGTATTAGAATCGAATATCCTTTGTTTAAATGCAAAGAAATTGTCAATATGTTCAGATGCATCTTGATGGTGTCTTGAGCGTTGATTTGTTAAGAAAAGTAGAGATTGGAACCGTGTAAAAATTTCTTTTAACTAGTAAATCTTAACCAGTTAAATAATAAACGATTAAATCGAAGAGGGATAATCTAAAGCTCCTAACGGGTCAGGTTAAGTGTCAACCCGAATGTTTTAAAGGCCAACCCAAGATTTTCGGGTCGAGTTCGGGTTGATTTCGGGTTAATAAAAAAATTTTGTAATAATATGATTATTATTATTTAAGAGCACATTGTACTGATATTTTTATTTTACATATTATATTATAAATTTATTTTTTATCGGTTGACACATTTATTGTAATACTTATTTTTTGATCAATTAAACTTTTAATTTTTTTAATTCACTATTGTAAATTAACAGCAAATGTTTGAGATTTGTATAATATAGGTTTTAATGCGTCAATTTCCTCTATATGGATGTCTGCCTGAGTAAGTGTACGAACTATATCAATATTATTTGTTCATTTTCATGGAAGGAATTTGAGAATGTAGAGTCCATAGTCTTAATGGAGCAGATGAAATTTCTGATTATCTTCTTTTAAGAGAAAGATATCTAAGGATTTAAGAGTTATCAATAATAATAATTGATTTTCTAACAAAACCGGCAACAATATTATTAGATGAACAAAAGAATTTATTTCTTTAAACACACAATATTCGTCTTTATATTTAGGTCATTAAGTCTCGAGGCAGCATTAATGACCATATTGAAAATCATGAAAAATTTTATGAATAGCTCTTATTTTTTTTTTTGGTTATATGTTTCAAAATGCAAATTATGTAGTCCAGTGTCTGAAATTGAGTGCGGGGGTTTGTGTTACATATTGAAATTTAGCCAATCAACGTTAAATTTTCTACCGAAGGACAAATTTGATTGGCTAAATTCAATATGTAACACAAACCCCCGCACTCAATTTCAGACACTGATGTAGTCACATACGTGATGCAAATTTTATTAGTAATTCTAGGTGCAAGAATTGTATTATGATGATGATTTAGATTGCATGTGCTACATTTGTCAAAAGAGATCCTGAAACTGCAACTGCTAAACTTGCGAAGAAAAAGATTTTGGTAAATACAATCAATATTATAAAGAAATCTACAATAAAGCTAAAGAAAGTATAGTGTCGTTCTCGATTTTCTAGAGGACTAATGGAAGAAGGAGTCAAAAGTGTTAAAAGAGAATATGATATAAGCAATTTTGCAGAAAAAATTTTACAGAGGGCATTAAGAACAATCAATAAGAATATTAATCTTTTAAGTGAAGTTGTGAATATGAACCAAGGGTTGAAAAAATCGGAAGATCTAAAAAAAAGAAGCCACTGAAAGAAGAAACCCCAGAAAAAGATAAAGAAGAAGAAACAATTCTAATGTGATTTTTTCAGGCCCAGTTGCAACAAGTTTATTTACATGTCTTTTTATTCCTTAAAGTTGGTTCAGAATAAATTAATATTAATGGTCTTTTATTTTGTATTAATATTATAAAGAAAATTTCGAATTATGTTATGGAACCGAACTGATAAATTTTTTAAAAATTTTCAACAATTAGACAACTCCGATTTATTTTAATAATGTGTTATTATTTAATGATCATTTTTGTCTTCACTATTTATTTTAGAAATACAATAATTCTCGTAACAAATAGTTCTTTGGATCCCTACTTAATTAATTAACCAATTAACTTAATTAATATATAGCCACAATTTCTTGGGCTATGCAATTTTGTTTATGTACTTTTCATTCATTCTTGCATTTCCCAAAAAAACTGCAAAATATCTTACATGTAATTATGTCATTATTTTGCCTTTTTGCTGTCCACGCCCCCATATAGTCACGTCTTTATTGATCGAAAAGTCCCTGCCACTAAATCATCATAGCAAAAAATGTACTATATTATTATTGCTGATTGATTCGGTGGAAATTTTCAACACCCGATTAATTAACCAATGAAAAATTTCAACACACAATTAACCGGATCTGGTATACACTGAATAATAGTAATAGTAAGAAATCATATTATCCATTTGGTATTGTGCTCTCATCAGAAACAATATGTCTTGAGAGGGGGGGATAGGAGGGGTGGGTGAAACTGAAGTTGGAAAGATGGATAAACAGACAGTGCCTCATAAAAATTGTAAAAGAAAATCTGGGTGTTGGAAGACTATTGTTCTTTATTGATGAAGGATCTGAAGTTGATATGTTTTTCTAGAATGAGTTTCAGTTCTGGTACGACCATCAAAACAAATTTTTAAAGACACGATTGTCCAACTTCCAAGTCATCATAAGAAGTGAAAATATATGCGAAACAACTGAGAAATTATGCTTTACTAGTCAGCAATACTTGCAGCCGAAGATTTTGAAATGATATAATTTTGCTTATCTAAACTTAATCAATTATTAATTTAATATTTTACTTTTTAAAAGCTGATTGCTTGAACAATGCAATTTACTTATTACATATTTAACTCGTGAAAATATTTTCTGTGTTATAGAAAGGAACTTTCATAATATGCAGTATTGGGACGATGCAGAAAAGAAATGTTTAGAATTTGACACCGGGGTGGTTATAGGAACTGAGGCGCCGTGAATCTAGTCACCTAGAAAAATATTTAACGAGAATTCAACAGAATGTTATGTTTCTTGAATGATGGATGATAATATTGGGAAGTCAAAAGCAAAAGTATGAATTGGACAAGTGATTTCCTGATTCTTATTATAAGAAATGTTTAAATTTTTGTTTCCCACTCGTATTTTTAGAAAAAAATGATCTTTAAACTTGAACGACCTCATGCTTTTCTTTGCATTTATACCGTATGTTTACCTATGTCTCTATCAACTATTCATATTGTGTTTCCTTCATAAGGAATTTAGTAGATGATAATGTGGAAAGCGAAAAGCAGATGTAGGAATGAAAGCGGAAGTGATGATGATACAAATGAATTTGATACGAGCCTTTCCCTGACTTTCATTATAAGTTATATTTTTTTCTTTTTTTTTTGCATTTATGCTGAATCACAATTTCAATTATCACACAGCTGAATTCATAAATATCTCTGATAACAATGCAGTAGATCAACGTGAAATATCTATAGATTTTATAAAAAACTGAATAGTACAAAGAGATTATTCGTAAGGAATTATTTTAAATTTGGTTCATGAAATAAATAAATATCGTTATTATTATTGATGAATTAAAGAAATGGGCTCTTGAAAGCCAAGTTGCAAATAAAGAAAAAGATGCAATTGATAACTACATATTGGGTACAAAACACAGTTAGGCTTAATTAAGATAAATATCAGAAGTTAAAATTGCACAACAATAAAATCTGTTTCTTTTTATATGCAAACACATATATATCTCAAAGAAAAGAATATAAAAAGTTCAATTACACACAGTCAAAACTAATTATATTGATATTTTTCTTTAGTTCTTTCCCATGCATGATCAGATATTCCTTGAACCTCGTCGTACGTCGACTGTCATTGACATCATGATAAAATTCTCCGTACGGAGAAAAAAATACCCTATTTTCAAAGGGGATGTCATAAAAATTTATTTAAAAAAATCTTATTAATAATTATGATTATAATACACACTATTATTTAGATTATTATTATTATTATTATTATTACTACTAATAATATTATTATAAATTTCGGATAATTTTATCTTAACACTTCTCACATTTCGATTTAATCGATTATATATATATTCAATTTGGTGAGATAACCGAATATTTTCTCGGGTATGTGAAATAGTGTTATTTGCCGGATTATTAAAATTATCAACATCCATATCACTCATATTGGAGGTAGAAGGATTTCCATCAAAAGTGTTAGTATCAATATTATTATTAGAATAGATAGAATTATTTTATTGATGGTTATTACGAAGATTGTTGTTCATTTTGTTTTAAAAAAATAAATAATCGTGGTGCCAGCCACAGCAGCTATAATCACCGTAACCTATATTTTTTTTTTTTTGCAGAAAGGTCTATTCATACATGTCATGATTGAATTAGTTCTCGTCTATAATAACAAATAATTACCAAAAATATGTCATAAATAAATAAACAAAGTTCTGCAAGCAACGGGAAAAAAACGCTTGTTTTATCTATATATTAAGTAAAACAAACAAATTTTATGAAACTCGAGAAACATTTTTTGTGCCTATAATTGATCCTTGAAAAAAAATGAATGGCAAATTAATTTTACAAGGCGTAAAAATAATACGCCACAACTGTACTTTATAAGAAATTAACTATCTATCTCCTTCGCAATCAATTGCCAAATAAAACTGTTGCGCTTGTTACCAGACATAATTTTTTAAGTTAATTTAAAAAATTGATTGATTGAATTTCATTTTATAATTCGCGTTATTACGGACCCGGACACTTTACCGACACCCACTTTACCGACAAGACACTTTACCGACAACACGCGACGTGATATTTTAGCACTTTGTAGTTTGTTTGATTATGTAGAGATTAAATGTAACCCCGCGTGTTGTCGGTAAAGTGTCTTGTCGGTAAAGTGGGTGTCGGTAAAGTGTCCCAGACCCGTTTGTGCTTGTTTCAACGTTAGTGTATTATAAACTTCAACATCCATGTCAAGCTATAATTTGAGTGCGAGAGAATTCGAATGATTTTTCATTCGATTTTATTATTATATCCACACGAATTATTTAGGGGGGTTTTTTTTTTGAAAATCTGTGGACATAATAATAATATTCGAATTATATGTGATGCTTTGAGTATTCTCGGGTATTTGTGTTTAGAGTATACATAATGCTTTTGAGTATTCCAAATATTTGTTAGGAGTGTTGCACATATATAATACTTTTTCTTCCACAGTTGGCGTTCGATATGGCGAACCATTAAATAGTGAATAGTACGATCGATATAATGAAGTTAGAAAAATTTCCCATTTATTATATATAAATTCTGATCGATGTAGTGATCTTTAATATAAACTCTCGAGATAATCATATGGTGAAGCTTTACTTGATACCATTATATAACCATATACTCCAATATACTAACATTATTTTATTTTTAGATAATGCTAAATTTAGAATATTATCACTATGAATGATGCCAAAAAAAATTCATGTCAACATGAAACTAGCCAATCAAATTTAGTACAATTAAATACCTCCATCAACAAATGGTGTGATAATCCATAAATATGAATTATCCTTCTATTATGTTAAAATCTGCCATAATTTTTGCATTATCAAATCTATTATTATTTGAATAAATCGAATAATCTAAATCTTTTTATAAGAAAAGAAACCAATTCAAAATAATCATGATTATTGTTTTAAGTTGTGTGCTTTTAATTATTTCATCAATTCATTTGTTCATCCTTGAGTTAATTAATAATAGTGGGTCACGCCGTGAAATATTTGATAAAAGTTGGACACATACCATATATTTCTTTCATCTTTGAATAATTATTTATTTATTGAATGAGTCCCCATCATTATATAAATTTGTGTAATTCTTTTTTCTAAAATTAGAAAATTTATCAATATTTAAAGGCCCACACTATCAAGTAAAAAATTTTTTCATTTCGAAAAACTATATTGATGAACACAGTAAATAAATAATTTAATTTCAAACTTTATAAAGTAAAATACATGTCTCAAATAGAATATTTATTAGAATTAATTGATAAAAAAGAAACTTCGTTTAAAGATATATTTCGTAATTGTGTTTCGATAAAAGAAAAATATGGTGAATGTTCAACTTGTCATGGAAATAATACTTGGTATTTATGGTGTCAATCATGTGATCCACAATTACTAACTCAGGGCTGGACCAGTGGCAATGAAAGCATTGACGAGTTGATTAAATGCACACAACTTGGAACAGTAATGTATGAAAATACTAGATATCTTCAATGGATTCCTTATAATAAATTAAAAGATATTAAAAAGATTGGTGAAAGTGACTTTGCAACTATATATAAAGCTAAATGGGTTAATGGTTATAAATATGTAGATTATCAAGAAAATAAAAGATGTCGCAAAAATAGGACTGTAGCATTAAAAAAATTAAATAATTCTCAAAATATTTATAATGAATTTTTAAACGAAGTGAATGTTTTATGATTTTTTTTTTTGGATTTTTGTTTAAAAAAATCATTATTATTGCTATTAAACTAATATTTTCTTTATGATTTATTTTTTTAGTTCAAAAATTACCAAATTAGTAATATAATTCATATGTTTGGATTAACACAAGAACCAATCAAAAAAGATTATATATTTGTAATGAGTTATTTAAAAGATGGACAACTTCAAAATTTTTTAATAAAAGAATTATTGGATAAAGGAGGACCTTCATTCAAGGGCATATTTCGTAATTATATGTCTATCAACAGAAATGATGATATATATTCAAATGAAAGAAATGGGATATTTGGTAATTGTTTGACTTGTAATAGATATAATACTAGTGATTCATGGTGCCAATCATGTGATCCATACTTATTAACTGAAGGATGGACCAGTGGTACCAAAACAATTGATGAGTTAATTAAAAGTACACAGCTCATAGCAAAATTTTATGATAATGAATATTACCTTCAATGGATTCATTATTATAAATTAAATGAACTTGAAATAATTGGTGAAGGAGGATTTGCAACTGTTTATAAAGCTACTTGGTTAAATGGTAATAAATATGTAGATTTTCAAGAAAATAAAAGATGTTGTAAAAATAGGATCGTAGCATTAAAAAAATTACATAATTCTCAAAATACTGATATGTTTTTAAATGAGGTTAATCATTATTATTATCATCATCATCATCATCATCACTTTCAAGTATTTGAATTTAAAAACAAAAAAATTGATTGATTGATTCTAACTAATTACTTTATTTAATCTTTTATTTTAGCTCAAAAATAACATTAAATTTCATCAAAATGATTTCATAATTCATGTTTTTGGATTGACACAAGATCCAATTACCAAAGAATATATATTTGTAATGGAATATATAAAAGAAGGAAATCTTCTCGATTATTTAACAAAAGAATTTAAAAACTTAAAATGGAAAGATAAAATTGGAATTCTTTTAAATATTATCAAAGGTTTAAAAGATATTCATGAACAAAATATCATTCATTGTGATCTTCATGCTGGAAATATTCTTCATAGTAGTTATCATGATAACACATATATTGCAGACTTGGGATTATCAATTTCAGCTGATCAAGCATCAGCAACTTCAAATAAAAACAACCTATTTGGGGTATTACCATATGTAGCACCAGAAGCTTTAAATGGTAAACCTTACATAATGGCATCAGACATTTATAGTTTTGGAGTTCTGATGTCAGTTGTGTCAACAGGTCAACAACCATTCAATAATATTCCACATGATAGTTATCTTGCAATCAAGATTTGTGAAGGAGTAAGACCTGGGTTCTCAATTAATACACCAAAAAATTATATTGACTTGGCCTATAAATGTATGGATGCTAATCCAGATAAACGTCCAACTGTTGATGGAATTGAAGATATTATAATAGGTTTTTGTCACGAAGAAGAGTTTAATGAAATGGATATGATTGAATTTTATCTTTCAACAATTGAAGCAACTGTGCATCCAAATGCTATTTACACTAGCAGACTATTGAAATTTACAAATCTGCCACAACCTATAAATTCTAGAAAAGTCACAATTATTGGAAATTATAATGGTAATTGATTATTTAATTTCATTATTTAATTTTAAATTTGATATCAGTACTAATTTATATTATAATTAATGTTTATAGATTCCAATCAAAATGAATTTAATTTACACATTTAATTAAAAAATAATACACTGTATATAATAATAATAATTTCTGCATGCAGAAATCAATATTTATATTTTATTTCTTTGTAATTTAGTGAATATTTCATTTGTAACTCTAGTCATTTCAGAACTAATTGGAAATACCATACCTTCTTCTGATACATTTTTGACAGTGACTAAACCAACTACATCATTCCAATTTATATTTGGCTTTCCATTTATTTATACAAAAATAATAATGACAATAATAACATTCCAAATATATATACCATCACCTTTACTACTACCAGATGAACTTTTTTTTAATGATCTATATATCAATGAACGCGTAATCTTTATTAATCCAGGTAAATAGAAAAAACGAAATTATTTTTTTACCAATCTGCAATCCATACATTAATATTGGGAAGTTTTTAGTGTTAGTATGGACCTCGCGATGTGCGAGATGATAGATTTATACAATGTTAAATTGTTAAATAATCATCATTACTTATATTATATGGGAATGCTGCAACAAACCAGACAAAGTGAGCATTGGTATTACCAAGAATTTCAGGGATCAATAATGTTTGTCTAAATATAACAATCGCAGGACATTGCAGTTCTACAGGGGGTCAAGTGTCACTCACTATGGTGCGCGAAGCCTATAACCACCATTTTTGCACGTGATTTTTGAAAGAATAGAAGTCCGTTTCTGTTGATCCTTTTTTAAAAATAACTCTGTTATTGCATAGATTGAGACTCAAACTTTATCGTAACAGAGAGATTTTTTCAAAATATTGATTGGTTATCGTGTTCTATTCCTTTTTAGTACATGTATTTTACTATGTTCAAGATGATTTGGCAGTAACACGATTGTCTAAATTTAGGATGATCTACGATTATCATTTCTAAATTTGGTCTTGTATAGATGTAAAAAAATCACCGCGTCAAAAATATTTATAAAAATTATTTGTCTTAATTAAATTAATTATGCCACCAAAAAAAAGAAATTCTCAACTTAAAGAAGCTAGACTTGCAAAAAAATCAAAGAACAATTTATTTATTCAAAATACTCTCTCACATGATTTTGTACCAGAAACTGATGATGATGATAA
>CAUDNR010004040.1:30176-63985 GCA_958430865.1 Entrophospora sp. SA101
TAAATAACAAATCTTTTTCTTCCATATTTTTCGATGAAATTGAATCTTTGCTTTTGTGTATTTTTGAGTAGAGTTCAAAAACAAAAAAAAATTCTAGGGATATTTATTAAAAAACCGAAAAATTTCTAAAATAATTTTTCTGCAGATTTTTAATTCTTTTTTATGAGAAGAAAGAAAGACAACCTATTTATATTAATATAATCATATGATGATCTATGAGAGGCTTTTTTGTTATTTAGCTGATTATTAATTGAGCTCTTTAATTATATAGGACGATGCGTGATAGATTACAATTTTTTTTGATTACATAATAATAAATAATTCGTTGATCCGTGTTCAAAGTTTTATTTTCCACCATTAATTTCTGGTGTATTTACCACAATCGTGTTTGTTAAGTCCGTCAGTGGCTCTAGCACTTTAAATGGTATAGCCACAACCAGATTAGGTGATAATGAATACGGGGGGTTCTCTGCCAAAAGGTACCTTTGGTGCCCTCTTAGTTTTTTGCATAATATATATTTATATCGTAAGAATTATAACTGGTGAAAAAATCAGCCCCTGTTTATTTAGAGTTAATGGTTGAGGTTTAACGTTAACATGTAGTAGAACACAAAATATTTGCAATATTTACTATCTATAAATTATGTTTTGCCGGTGATTTTACACACTAATTGACACCACTACCGCCTTCAATAAAAACACCGTTGCATCTTGGTTTTTCAAACTGTTTTTTTTTGTTCACGAACGTGCAACAAAAAAAAATGTCATCAATTTTTTATTCACAATCTGATTAGTAAAAAACGTTCAAAATGGTTGGGATTAGAATTCGGTTGTTTAATAGATTGCCTAAATATTTATTCCACAATGCGATTACTACTGCTCTAAAAAGATACAACAGATTAAATCAGATTCAAGCATTCTGTTGGTTTATAGGGGAAATTCTTTGTTATATATATATATTTGAATTAAGATCGACTTGTATGATGATCAATAAAAGTTTGTGAAACCATTTAACATTTTAAAATATCTATCTAGGAATGATTAAAGTATTGGTGATTGGATCTATTAACATAGTAAGTAGTGACTTTATCCACAAATTGAATCAAAAAAAAAAAACGTCATTTAAAGCAATCTATAAATCCATATATAGGATGATTATTTCCAAGTTCCTCATATAATTCAAAGCGGAGAAACATTAACAAGTAGCAAATATGATCAAAAAGCAGGAGGAAAAGGAGCAAATCAAGCTGTTGCATTGGCAAAAGTATTTATTAAATATTTACAGTACTGATTAATTAATGCTCTATGTAGTTGTGGACATGTAAATAAATAAATAATAATATCAACTAATCAAACAGGCAGGAGCTACTGTATGGCATTTAGGTAAAATAGGAAAGGATGGATTAGTAATTAGGGATTATATGAGTAGACAAGGTGTTAATGTTGAACATATAATTGTTACTGAGGACCAGGTACATCATACTATTTAGCTACTTACTTTACACAATTTATCGTTCACTAATAAATAATATCATTATTCAAAGCCAACAGGAAGAGCGATTATTCAATTATCAGAAACAACACATGATAATGCTATTATTCTTCTTCCTGGAACAAACCATATGATCACATTAAAAGAAATTGAAGATATTTTAAAATTGGGAAATTTTAAAAAATCCGATATTGTGGTGATGCAAAATGAAATTGGCCCTGTTGGTGGTGAAATTTTGAGGTTTTGTAAACAGAAAGGTATGTCAGTAAATGTGTGTGTGTGTGTGTGTGTGTGTGTGTGTGTGTGTGTGTGTGTATTTTTACCTAAATGAATAAATAAAGATACTTGCTTTATTTTTAGAATTGATTACTGTTTTTAATCCAGCACCATTTTCAACAAATATTATGGATATATTTCCATTCGATAACATTGACTGTTTAATATTAAATAAGATTGAATCAGATGAACTCTACTCAAAAATACACAAAAGCAAAGATTCAATTTCATCGAAAAATATGGAAGAAAAAGATTTGTTATTTACTATAAAAGATAAATTTCCACAATTAAAAATATTAATAGTTACATTGGGTGATAAAGGTCTGTTAGCATGGTTTAAACAAATCAATGATGATAACATCATGACATTTACAAATTATAAACTTACTACACCTGTATTGGACACAACTGGTGCTGGTGACACGTTTATCGGATTTTTTGTTGCTAGTCTTTCAAGAAACTTGTGGGCGGCTAGAAATTTTGAAGAGCCTAGGACGCCACCTAAAACGTCATTGGATTACTTATCAAGTGTACAAATAGTCGAAGGAATAATGGAGGGAATGATAGCTGCTAGTTTAAGTGTTAGAAAATTAGGAGCAATGGATGGTATTCCTTATCTTCATGAAGTTTATCAAGAAAAAGCTAAAAGATAAACATTAGACTATATGAATAAGATTTAAATTTTTTATTTTGCAAATTAATAAAATATATTAAATAAATCAATTAAAGTTTATAATTGTAATAGTAATTAATGGTAGGAAAATTTCACATCAATTACGATTGTAATAACATTGAAGAATTAATTATATTAATATTGTCTGATCACGATGAACATGTTTTCCAGATGATCCATCAATATCAAATGTATTAAAAAGCAATAAGACGATATGGAAATACGTTACATACGTATTTCAAAGATACCAAAGACGAAACATACAATACATATGTGTACTTATTTTTTCCTTAAAAAAAAAAAAATAATATATATATAATAACACACAACCTTAATTCTTTCATCACTGCTAAAACCATCCAGTTGATTTAAAAACTCTAACATGGTTCTTTGTACTTCACGATCACCACTTTTCTCACTATCAAATCTCTTTGTTCCAATAGCATCCAATTCATCAACAAAAATTATGGCAGGTGCCTTTTCTTTAGCCAAATTAAATGCATCACGTACAAGTTTAGCCCCATCACCGATAAACATCTAACAACAACAATAATAGTATTAACAATAATATCAATCTTGATTACAGTAATAAAATATGCAAATTAAAATTATTGATTAATTATTTTGAAAAAGATTTATAATTTTTTACCTGTACTAGTTGTGGACCAGCTAATTTTAAATATGTAGAATTAGTTTGTGCAGCACAGGCTCTTGCCAGCAATGTTTTACCGGTACCAGGAGGACCATACAAAAGAACACCTGGTCGAAGGATTAATTCATTGAACTAATAGCCTATTGAGTTAATTTTATTAAAATTACATTTCTCCAACAAAGATTACCTTTTGGTGGTTTTATGCCCAAATTTTTAAATCTTTCTGCATGTGTCATTGGTAACACTACAGCTTCCACCAATTCTTCAATTTGTTTATCAAGTCCACCAACATCATTATAATCTTCAGTTGGTTTCTCATCAACTTCCATAGTTTTAACACGAGGATCATATCTATAAACAAAATAATGATTTATTAAAATTTATTTATTTTTTTAAATGAATAAATAAATAAACTATCCAAGTAAATAAATTTACTCTGCTGGCAATTTATCAAATATTAAATAACTATCTTTATTTACACCAATCAAATCATTTGGTTTTAGAGTGGCAGGATCAACAAGACCAATTAAAGGCAAGAAAATAGTCTATAATAATGATTATAATTTAATATCTTAAGATAGTAGCAACATATCATTGTAATAATAAAAACAATGAATTTTACTTGACGCGTAGATGTTTTGATTACAGCACATTTTCCTTTACGATGTGCATCAAGATCTATATTTGCACCATCTTCTTCTGGTTCATCACTTGGATCCATATCAAGCAACTAATAATTAATTATAACCATAATTCATTAATATCTTGGGTTAATATATATATATTATATATACATTATAAATTAATTAGAATAATTACAATCGATCTAAAGTAATCAAATCAATATAAAACTAACCTCAACAACATTACTAACAAGCCATGGTAATTGTATATTAACTTTTACTTTTTTTTCATTATCCTTTATTCTTTCTTTCATGCTATTTCGTTCGTGTGTTAAACGGGCATGTTCGGATTTTAAGATCTGGTTAATTAAATAGTGATGTCAATGATCACGAATTTGTGCAAGTTGAGCATTCAAAGAAGAAAAGTATCAAATCAACCAATCAATTAATATAATGATGAATGATGATTATAATGATGATAACAATAATAACCTTGATTTCGTTGTCAAGCAAACGTGTACGATTATTTATATCCTCAGTACTAGATCTTAAAATTTCTTGTCCAAGTTCTTCCAAACCTTCTTCGTTAGCTTTTTCCCAAAGTTGTTTATCTTCAAGCGTAACCATTTTATTTTTATTTGCTTTATTTATTTACTAAATATATGTTTTATTTACTTTTCCTTTTTTTTGTCCGAAAGTAAATTGTTCATAAGTAATAGTTGTAAAATTAAAAAAAATCAAGAATATTTATTAATTTCGAAATTATTATATATTGCTGTTACGTAACTTCCTTCCTGGTCTGGAGGGAGGTAAAGCATTTTATTGGTTACGCGTGACACTAATATGAATCAAGTTAACTAGTTTATATCCAGACAGTTTCCAAAACTTCACTAGCATTTATTAATACTTGTTCATCTTCTTCAAAATCGTCCTGTTTGTTGCTAATCTTATTAACTGTCTAAGAAAATTAGTTATTGTCAAAGATGTTGGTTGAGTTAGCTGACGTCAATTCTTTTTAGAATAATTTTAGTGTGTTGCCAGCCAGCGAACTCGTTAAACCGAAGTGAATGAATTCATATAGATAAATTTAATAGGTGGATAGGTAATAAAAAAATCGGTTTATCGTGTATATTCGTTTTATCAAAGCATCGTCCTGACTGTAGCATTTTTTTTTCAAGTTTTAGAATTAAATTGAAAAATAACAAAAAAAAAACTTTTTTGTAATATTTTTCTTTAGAAGACATCTTTTTTTATTAACAATAATACTATTGTTTGCTTTCATGAGTTGAATATTTTTTATGTTTTTTTTCAAAAATCTTTACTATTGCATGTTCAACCACCATCACTTTAAGTAGATTGTTTTTATATAAAGTATTAATGTAAGTCAGGTTTTATCGATATTCTTCCTAATTTAGCTGCTATGCCTGAACTATTGCCACTTATATACAATGTGTTGCATAGATTAAGGGCAGAACTTTTATTGAATATATTTTAATACGAAATGCTTTCACTATTGATTTTAATTAAAGGCTGACATCTTGATTTTTTTATCAAAGTAAATTAATTAGAAATGAATCAGGAGTTTTCTAAGATGAATCGTCTACATCTTTAAATTTTAACTTCTATCACATTATTTATAATTGATTACCAAAATTTTAAAGAAATCTAGTACATAATAAATTGTGATATGTCACGTGATTCAAAAGGTGATTCCGTTTCTTCGAACGATTAACTCTCCTATAAGTCACACCGCCCGTTTCATACAACTTATTAATATTGAAATAGTTATTTGAGAATAGAGTGTTAGCAACCTGGTATATTGATTAGGTAAATGTATCTCATTTATTCTAATAACATAATTGCAAAAAAGCAAGTAAAATTCAACCATATTGTGAATTTTAAAAGCAAATTACTCCACCGCTAATTGCCAGATTCAGTTAGAAAATGATTTAAATGATTAAAAAGGCAAAGTTTTGTTTGAAAATTTATTTGAGTCTAGTTGATGAATTTTTAGTAATATTATAAAAAGTTTTTTGACAACCGTTTTTTTTTTTGCAACATACTGTATATATATCGTTAAGAAAATAATAATATTATTTATCTTTTGTTATAAAGTAAAGTATCAATCTATCCTCTCAATTTTGTGTGATTAAATTAATTAATAAAATCTTATAATTCATCTTTATTGAATCAAAGTTGTTTCTTGATTAATTAATACCTGCTGAAGAGGCAAACGCATTGTAAAATATTTTGTATTTGTCAGTGATTAATCGTTTGACCAACTTTTAACCACTATAGTTGGCTCAATTTTGAATTTCGATTTCGATTTTAGATTTTCGATTTTAATATTAATTTCGCCAAGGGTGTTTCGATTTCGAAAACTTGTGATTTTTTCAAATTTTATTAAGTGACTTTCGCCATTATGTATGAATTAGCCATGTACAAAAATCTCTTAATTGTTACACGATATATCACTTATGCCTCATTTTGTTAGTAAGTATTAGAAGAATATTAAATCAATGATTTGTTTTTTTTTGCAAACAATCATGTAATAAATGAATAAAATAAATAAATAAATAAATAAATGAATAAATGAATAAATGAATAAATCAATAAATAAATAAATATATAAATCAATAAATCATTGAAATTATTTAAAATCAGGAGCATTATCAGAGATTATGTAAACTCTATCATCATCTCTAAGGATTGTAGCAGCTTTAGGATTGACATAAATGTATCTTAGATGACCACCTTTATGTTGAGTAAGCCTGTAAAGTCCTAATGGCACAGCTTTATGTTCTTGAATCAAGAAATCATAAAATAAATGATATTCCTTGCCTATATAATGTTGAGGGAGAAAAAATATAATTAAATTAATTTAACTATGAATAATAATAATATTATTAAAATACATTGTTTTTACCAAAAAATGAAGAAGGGACATCAATTTGAAACATTTGACCAGATCCAATTTTTAAACTTTGCCATTCATTATCTTGAACATTAGTAACTTTTGGAGTTAACTTTTTATTACCAGGATCATGACTGAATATAAGACGCTTTACAATAACTGGAATGTGTTTATTATAAAAACTATTTGTATAATTGTAATTATATAAATCTTTTAATTAATTGGTTTTTTTTGAATATTTGTGATAATTTATTCTTACTTACCATTGACAAAGTAAAGTATCTAAATTACTAGGTGTAAATACATTTCCACTCATAAAGGATGGTCGTAAAAGTGCTTGTACTGTAATAATAATAATGATGATTATTGAGACGTTATTATTAATTAAAAAAAGAAATGTTTAATACTACCATTATCATCTTGTTTATTTTTTACAGAATCACTTTCACCAATCATCTTAAATGTTTCACGATAAATACACTCTACAATCACGAAACATTCTTCGTGTGCTGCCATGGATTCAATATTCAAAGCAATCATTATCGAGGCAGCATCTGCAGTTCCGTTAGAAGATCTTATATGTGTGTGTATATATATATATTTAATTATATATATCATTTAACTTTTTCTAAAGTTCATATTGTTAAAGTTTGACTTACTCTTCATATCTAAGGGAATCACTTAATATAACGCATTTTTTTGCATAATGAACTCTTGCTTTATACAAATCTTTTCTTTTTAAAGGAGATCCGTTAATAAAATAGACAGGACTAAATTTTGACAAAGACCTTTTTTGATAATCGTCAGGTTCATTAGGAGATAAGATAACTATTGGTGCGTCTTTGATGTTAGAATTTTTTCCACGAAGAACCATCATAAAGATGTCAAGGTTAACAGGAAAATCTTCGCTGTGATTACAAATTAAAACATGATCCGTAACATGTGGAATTTCTGATTTTTCATTAAAACAATAAGCAGCTGCATTATTTATATTATTTCTTACTATTTCTGAATCAATTACATTTGAAGCTGGGATATTTGATGATTCTCCATCATCATCATCATCATCATCATCATCATCATCATCATCATCATCTAATATATAACTAGCAGCCGGAATTTGTAATTTTGTGTGTTCCAAATTATTTTCAGTTGGTGTATCATTGATGTTACTACTTTTACCGTTTTTCTTTGTAAATAAATCACGTGCAGACTGAGTAATATAAGACAAGCCTCTGTAATAGTAGGGGATTTGAACATGTTCAACAAATTGTGCCATTTTAACAGTTATCTCAGCATTACCACAAACTACAAAACCAATTTCATTTCCGTCTATGACATAATCTTGCGGATTTAAAAATATTTGAAATGGTGAGGCACTTGGTGGTAATTGTTTAAATGATTCCTTGGAACTTTGTGCTATTCTATAAATTCCAATTGAAAATAAAACTGCCCCTAGTCGATTATAAACTAGTTTTGAACATTCTAGAAAAGTTTTACCAATAAAATCCTTTGAAAATGTCACAGCATAAATTTCTTGATTAATCCCAGAAATATATTCAACTGCCCAATGCAATTCTATTAATCAATCAATCAATCAAATATATAAGAATTATAAATGTATATTTATATTGTCATTGTTACTATCATTATTATTTATTTATTTTACCTTGTTTCTTTTTTGCACTACGAGTTAATTTATTTGCTATTTTTTTAGTGATAGAAGTTGTCAACAATACAATGAGTGAAGAGAAACCGGGAATTATTAAACTTTGAGCCATTAATCCCATGGCTATTTCATCTATGCAAATTATATCTTTGGCTAGTATATTTTTGGAGAAAGAGTTAATATTAATTAATAATCATTTAAATAATTTTTGCGAAAAGACTTGCAAATAGAATATTTAATTACCCAAGAAATCAAAATGTGGTACATTTACAGGTGAATGGATTTGAGCATATAATGGTATTTTATTATTATATTTTTTAATAGCCTTTTTAGTTTGAATTGAATATTAAAAAATAAGTCAAAAAAAAAATCAATAAAATTTTCCTTTTTAAAATAAATAACCCATTAAAATTAATTACCAATGCTCTTAAGATTTGTGCTGCATCGTCTTCATCATCATTTTTAGAAAATTTTTTAGATAATAGGAATACTGCACTGGCAATATCAATCCTAACTTTTTCAAGACTTCGACGTAAAGTTGCTGACCTGTGAAATATATAGGTATTTTATTTAATTAAATAATTCTAAAAATTATTACTTTATTTTCTTCATAAAATCTACCCTTTAACATATTGTACTCTGGTTGTAAATGCAGGATCTTCTAGCAATAATGCAATATTCTCTTCTGGCTGTTATTACAATATAAAATAAAAATAAATGATAAATAAAATTAAGTGATTTGATTTTCTTCCAATATAATCCATCCTTCCATTTTAATCTTCTTCCGTTAATTCTTTTCAGTATAATTTTCTCATTCTATTCCTCCTATACTTTCAATCTTTCAATCAATTACCTCTTCATGATTTAACACAACAACTTCAGTACTCATTGTGGCCAAACCATGATCTTGACAAAAAAATTCACGTAGAAATTCATACAAGCTGGTTTCATCAAAACCTCCAGTGACAACAATGTGTTTTATATTAGATTCAGGTTTATATGAATGAGAATATTTGGATTTTTGCCTAATAAGGTCAAGAAGTTCTGATAGATTCGAGGGAAGGAATATAGCACCTGCTACCATAACATACAATATCACAATTCGAGTAAAGGCATTTTCTGGTACTAAATCTGTTGACATTCCATTTGTACTATATACATTATAAATAAATATATATAGTTATTGACAAAAGAAAAGTGTGTATCCGAGAGATATTAATTTAATAATTATTTATTTACCAGCTCACTAATATGAAAAATATTAATTGATTAATTGTTAATTAATAATAGATAAATAAATAAACAACTAATTATTTATTTATTTATTTATTTGCACAATTTATTTACCTACTGTAAAAAAAAAAGTATCCATAAAACTCAAATGTTCAACATTGTCGTGATGTCCATATTGTTTATAAGTTACAATATGAATGAATGCAGTTATCGTAAGGAAAGTAAATAAAATAGTAGCAACTGGATGTTTTTATTTGGTGAAAAAATTTTTTTTGAATATTATTTTGTGAGGATTTTTTAAATGGAATAAGAGGAACAACTTACTTAATTGTGCAGCTTTCCTTGTAATTTTATTTAGGTTTAGTAACGAACTTTTAACGGGAATAAAAATTATTGATACAGACCAATGAAGTCTAATGAATCTTACTGGATAAATATAAACCTAATAATAATAATAATAATAATAATAATTATCATCTAAAAAAAGTAAAATTCCTTTTTCCCAAATAAATTATCTACCAAAATTCCAGCTCCCATATAAGTATTATCAATTTCATCATCAAATATTGTTAGAATAGAGGCTGCAATCACCGGGAACACTGATAGCCAAGTAAGTATTGAAAAAACTTTGATAAAACTTTGTAAAGGTTCGTCTGAAAGCCATATATGAGGAAGATATTGAACCAAAATAATACAAGCAATAATGCAATCTGCATTTTGATAAATTCGAGGATATGGTATTGGATGTTGATCGATTTTTACATATTGAGTGTTCTTTGCGTGAAGGAATTAGTTGGAAATTAATTAATTTCGTAAATTCGTAAAGTAAAAATCAAAATTTACCCAAATATATAAAAGAGTAATTAATTTCGAAATTTACCCAAATATATAAAAGAATAAATATTGTTGTCATGATAGCATCAAATAATTCCCAATATCTTCCTTTTTTTGAAGTATCCATTTCAAACTTTATTCTTTTTTTCAAGCTTGGTTTTATTCCAGCTTGTTCGATGAATTCTTTCTGCCTTTGCACCCAAGCTTCATCATATTCATTATCATCACCACCACCTGGACCCACATGAACTGGTGGTATTAAATTTGGCATTTTACTTATACTATTGGTTTTCTTTTTTTTATTCCTTTTAGGTGTATTTGTAAACGATAAACTTTTTGGTTTCATAAATACACCTCTTTTATGTCTATCTTGTTGCAATTGTTGTAGTTGCTCCGAGTCAGTATTGTAATTGTTGGCATTGGAGGAACTATTGCTACTACTATTATTATTTAATAATGGAGTATTTTCGTTCATTTTTTAAAGAAAATAATTGATAAAATTGGGAACAAATTTATTTGATTATCTATATCTATTTATTATACAATCCATTGTTCAGCCAATCTCCTAAATTGCAATTATTTTTGAAAGATTAAATTTTATCACAAATTCTTATTGTAAAATACTAAATATAGACAATGAATGTATCTTCAAAATGGAATTTTTGTCAACAAGTATTTTTTTTTTTCGAAAGAAGTATATAGGCATGTGGATATTGTGTGGTGTTGTATTGGTCCAGACTTTACTTACCTAATATTTCCTTTTTCAAAAAAATTATGAAATTATTATCCTGTATGACACCTTGCTAATTGCTAATTGAATAGTTAAAAAACCCATTAAAAGAGTTAATATTGATTTATACTATATGAATTTAAGGTTTTTTGCGCTTGTGCCGTGGTTGAATTGACTACATGCCTTGATAAATCATAATAATTATGGACAAAGCTTGATATATCCAAAATGCCATTGAACTGACTTTTTAACCGGTTATTTTAACTGATTTTATTAATCAGGCTTTGGTCCAATCTTTTGAACAATTTAGGGTCCACATTTAAAGATCCTCTAGCGAACATTTTTGTTTCAATATGATGTACAACGTTTGAACCCTATTAAGCATGTTAACAAATTTTTATATCATTTTCGCCGACCGCATTCCATAAATGCAGTACCAATATATATGATGTAGCTACACGTTGGAATAATACTTAGCATTCATGGGTAATGCTATTTGATCTTGAGAAAGCTATTATTATATGATATTAAAAGAGATTGTTAGATGGTAGTGAATAGCATTTAATAAAACAACTTGTTGAAACATTGGAACAATTTGATGCAATAACATCAACACTAAGCAGTAGGTGTTTCGTTACATTATCTTTAGTTACTTTGCTAATTTTTTTTTAAAAAAAATGTTTTGGAAAGGTTAATTACAATGAGAAATCAAGATGATCCACCATTATTGTTAGAAGAGAGTAATAAAGGTGAAGTGGAATTATATGAAGAGAGTAAAGGTGAAAGTGGAATTATATGAAGAGAGTAAAGGTGAAAGAAGGAACATAAACCACCACTATTGATTGGTCCACTCCTTCATATTTAATGAAATTCACGAGTTTGATTATTGATTTATTCTTCCTCTTCTTGTTGTTATATTGATTTTTTAACAGAAGCCAGAATTTACCATTTAGAATAGACAAAAACATTTATGATTTGCAAGAATTTGAACAGGAACAGGAAAATATTTTAATTTGCCAAGAGCATCAAGGAACTGTAGAATCAACAAAAAAATGAATTATCGTGTCAAAAAGTACAAGCACGGTTATTTTCTGATGTTGGTAATCATATACGTCAACAGAAAAAGATTGTCACCTGATATTGTTTCTTTATACATTTAATAATTCTAATCTTTTTAATGTGTTTTTTATTTTTTAATATTAACGATATTAAACGATATATACTGTATATTAAATAATAAAATTTTTTTTACGAGTATATGGATGTCCAGTATTGGTATTATATAAGTGTTAATACCAATGCTTAAAACCATTCACACTCCAAAAAAGGATTTAGTATATGGGACATACATACTAATACCATTTGCAAGAGTTATATTTTTTGGGGTTCTATATTTGATAATTCGGATATGATTATGAATTTGAATTTTTTTTTTCACTAAATAAAATTAATCACTTACCAAACATGAATTTCAACATATGGTTCAGTGCCAGTATTGATAATAGTAAAGTATCTTGTTAATATGAGAAATCCAACAGCTTGTCCTTCAAATAAAACTTGTAAACAAGTTGAAGATGCAATGTGAGCCTTCCTATAAACAACACAAAAGTGTCAATTGTAACAGTATATCTTCAGCAGATTTTATTCATCTACATTAAAAATCCTGTATTGGAAATTTGCATCCTCTCCATCGTCTAATCTTTTTGTGGACACCCTACTTAAAGCATCAGCGTCACATATAAAATTCGTTGAAACATGTTTAGTAATTTTAGATGCAATTGTTTATGCGTCCTTGAAACAAGGTTTGACCATGATGATAGCCTTTACTGTCCTCTTTCTTCTCCCTTTAATTAACAATTTTTTAATGGTAGTTTTTTTTTTTAAAGTAATCCTGAAATTTCGGCATCGCAAGTTCACATCACGTTAACATTAAGGAATTTAATAAATTGGATTAAAATAGAATAACTTTTTTTTTTTTTTTACTATGTACTAGAAAAAAAATCTACCAACTTTATTATATACCAAACGAAAGAAAATAGTCTCCGCACTAATGTAATAAGAACAACGATTTTGCATTTGCGAATATCAAGGAGAACCCCATTTTTATTCTAGATTCAATTCGTCAACAAAACAAGTTTTTTATTAAATACATTCTTTAAAACAACAATAAATAAAAGTATACTCCAAAGCGACAAAGTTGCCCAGCAAATAACAGTTTACTAGTTCGATAATAAGATCTAAATCTTCATTATAAATTTTATTATTTTGTTTCTTTAAAAAGAAATTATTGTTTGTCGTGGCCTTAATAAATTCTTTAAAATATATTTCGGGTAAAAGAAGAGCAAATTCATCGTTTCTGTATGACAAAGATTTATTTCTTTCTACAAGTAAAAATTTTTAAATTATCACAACTGACCATTGTCAGTTATATAATAATTGTTTAGACTGTTCTTTGTTCTAATTTACTTATTTGATAACTTTATCTTTTCAAGTGACAAATCCTTTAACTGTTTCGCTTGAGTTTATTTTCTTAAATTAACCTAGCAAAATCTAACTGTTTATAATACACGTTTATAAACACAAAGAAGTCAAAGTTTTAGTTTTCACTATAGTAGATATTCTTTTTTGCTTTTTTTGTCGATATTCCAAATATCCAAAATATTGCTATGCCAGTCAGTGTCTCTCTGTTCGTGTAGTTTGAGCTGCACGACTAATATTTCGTAAAAAATTATTTTAATTCATTATAATCTTAAATTATTGGTGAAAAAAAATTTTAAAAATCAAAGATTATCTTCTGTTGATCAATTTATTAGAGAAAAATTTTTTTTATTTATTATTGTCATTAAATTTGATTTTTTTATTTTATTTATATTAATAATAGTATTGATTGATTGATTATACAAAATAATCGAGATGAGAGAAAGATGTTATACATATATATATCATCAATTTCACAACATCTACACACAAAATTTAATTACATTATATATATATACACAAATATATATTTCTCTTCCTCTCCTCTCAATAGCATTACTGTTGATGTTGTCTCGTATTAAAAGAATGCTGGGGATTGTATTGACCAGCTCCGATAATGAAAGCTCTCAACTTTTTATAAGTTGATGTTACATAAGGTGGAATCTTCTTGCTGGCAGTTGGTGGTAATAATTTGTTGTCCAAGTAGCTACCAACATCATTAAATGTTTGTTTCGTATATTTACTCATTTGGATTTTCACACGAAGAAACATCACGTAAACAAATAACGTAAAAAACTTGCTTTGGAGGCTAATTAATTACAAATGAAATTATATTGTGGCGGTGTTGTGGCGGTGTTGTGGAATAATATGATGTGTTAGATTATTATTATTATTATCATTATAATTGTTATTATCATTAGTAAATAATAATTCTCATAAAATACATATACATCTTTAATAATGATACATACGTTATGACATTCCAAAGTAAAGTCAAAGGAATTACAACCACTTCAACAAGACTGACATATTTCATTGCAGGCTCATGATTATTTTGGACCCAGAGAGAAATCCATTTCGACAAATCAATTGCCCATTGATGAGCAGGTGTGATCGATAATGCTCTGGGTTGAGATGGAGATGATTGAGGAGGTGTTGATGGTGGTGGGAAAAATGTTGTAAGAATATTTAGACGTAGATACGTTACAAAATGGAATAAAGAAAATGTTGCGTATGGAAAAAGTGTAACTATAAAATATATTTTGTGTTTGGTGGATTCAAAAAAACATTAGAACTAGAAGTGGTAAGAGTGAACAAGTAAATGTGCGCTGAAAATTTTTTCCATAATATATTCTAAATAAATACCTGTAACTGGTGTATTGAAGTACCAATTTAATGCCAAAATAAGATAAAAGATGTTTTCATCTTTGTTGATTTTTCTTAAATATTCATAACTTAAACTTGGTTTCTATTAATTAATTAATGATTATTTAGTGTAATTATAAAATATTAAGTAATTAATAAATTAATAATATCCATTAATCATTTTCTTGATTAATAGATTGATTTCTCTCGCGCACACACACACACGCGCACATAACAATACTTACACCAGATACTTTATAAACAACCACGCCATAACTTAACATAGAACCCAAATATGCTATGTAGTAATAGGAAGCTGCCCGTTCACTATTAAAAGTGATCCAATTAAAACAATAAAAAAATGTACAAAATAGCATAATAAGATGTCCACACCACCAAGTAAATTGTGGATGCTATTTATAAATAATGACGGTTGATAAAGAGGGGAGGAGGAGAGAGGAAAAAAATGTAATAATGTAATAATCAAAAAATGAAATAATATAAATTAATTATTACCAATGTTACTGTTGCAATAATGATAATCTTCTAAAAAAAACATATTAATAAACTATATGTACGTAAACATATATGTAGTAATACCTTGACAAGTGTAATAAGCCTTTCCGAAAGAGACTGATGTGCAATCTTTGGCATTTTTTATATAATAGATTGATATATAACGATAACAATAATTATATTGATGATGTTATTATAAGTAGTTTTCGTTAATCGAGCTTTACAATTAATATTTATTTATTTAAATAATACGTATATAATATACTGATATTATATTGATTGAAAAAAATTCCATAAAAAAGAAGTTTGTAAACTTTTTGAGTTAAAGAAAAAAAAATTTTTATTAATATGAATTTTAATTAAAATATTCATGTCCATTAGTTTAAAATACGCTCAATACCACTTTCAGAAGTTACACAACCTTGTAGATCAGATCTTAAATAGGAATATGTTCATAATGCTTATTTTTTAATTGATGATTCGCCCCTATGAATCAGCGAAATGATTGACATATTCATAGTATCGACGGAGGAGAATTGACCTTTATGTTTGTGTGAAAAATTATGCTCCTGCCCTACCAGATAATTTTTTTTGCAGATAGGAAAAAACTCAAAGGTTATTGACATAGATTTTTTTTCTTTGCTTATTTGTATTGAAAAAAAAATCATTACTTTGGGACGTAGGTTAGTATTTCCGCAGCAAGTTTCACTCATAGACGGATCATCAATTAAAAATTTTTAAGTAATTTTTTTTTGGGATTTAAATTTACACAAGTCTTTATTAATTCAAATATTTATATGAATTACAATCAAATTATTCTAATTAGTTTCATCTTCGATTTAATGATTTCCAATGATTTTGAATCATATATTGCCAAGTGTGTGTATATATATTTATAGATTTTTAATTGCCAAGCTTACTATTTTTACTATTAATAATAATTCTAGAATTTCTCCATTTTCAAATTTACATCATAAATCATATGACTTTCTATTTATTATTATATAATCCATTTTTTTTCTTGGCCCTTTGTGGTTTATTTTTATTTTCTTCGCTGCTTTTCCTGGTAAGAAATCTTTGTCCGTTTTTTTTTCATAATTTTTTACAACATAAATTTGGTTAAATAATAAATGTGTGTTTTTCTTGACTTTTTTTTTTTTATTTATAAATAGAACCAAAATTTAACGCTTGTCCAAAAAAAATTTTATATATTCTTAGCTACAATTACATTTATATATTTTATTATTCATATATAAGAAACCTCTGGAAGGCTTTTAGAATTCATTCTATATTTCTTGAAAAAATAAAATTCTTCAAAATCCTTTATTATTTATTTACATATATACACACTCGTACATATTATAAATAACAATCATTGGTTCTTCTTGATTTGAAATTCAAAAAAACAAAACATGGCTTTAGCAACATTACCAACTATCAAGAATATTACTGAAGATTTGGTCTGTTTATGGGACAAATGTTCTAAATCTTTCGAAGAGCCCGAACTGCTTTATAATCATTTGGCTAATGATCATGTTGGAAGAAAATCTACTGGAAATCTTTGCTTAAGTTGTCATTGGGATAGATGCGAAGTTCAAACAACCAAACGAGATCATATTACAAGTCATCTAAGGGTCCACGTACCGTTGAAACCGCATATATGTGACGTATGTATCTTTTAATATTGATTCCTTAATAATAATTTTTTTTTGATATAATATTTCTAATTTATTAACTAATTCTTAGACTTGTAAGAAAGCGTTTAAACGTCCACAGGACTTAAAGAAACATGAGAAAATTCATACTGATCAACATCAACAGCAAATTACAATGAATAAAAATCTTCGATTAAATAAGGTTCTCCATCCGCCAACACCACCATTATACTGTTCAATCTCTGATTCTTCTCCCACAATTTCTTCCGTCTCTTCACCCGGAAATCCTCCTTTATCTCCAGCCAATAGTGGCATTTCTGATTTGCTGGGTTTCTCGCCAAACACTCATCCAATTGCTTCTGATAATAACACATTGGAGTTAAGTCATGATTACTGGACTTTAAATCACAATCAGCTAGCTGCTGCCAATCTTGACTTAACTTCAAATCCACTTAATATTTCTCTTAATCACCGTCATCACAATAATAATCACAGTCGTAGTCATAGCATCAACAATAGTTACACTCATCACCATTTAAGCAACAATGATCGTTCAAGACATCAAAAACAGAAACGTAGCGTTGATGTATTATTGGATGAATTTTATCAAGATGTTAAACGCAAACGTCTCGAACCACAGTACAGCCAAGAATTAATGAAAAAATTAGAAGATATATCTGATGGTTTGTTCGGCAACAATGATGATGATGATGGTTTTTCAACTTTGCCTCCTTCGTTCTCAACAAAGGATGATTTAAATCAATTCAACGACTTCTTTTCGAAACTTTCACAAAATATCAATAACAATCAAAATAACGCTGGAGGAATAATTTTGGTTGAACCTGCTATCGTTTTCAACAATAACAGCAATAACAATAATAGTAATAGTAATAGTAATAGTGGTTTAGCATCAATTATTTTGCAACCTGATGCTTTTACTCCAATCTATAATGATTTAGTTATGGATAATCTTTTTCCTGACACATTGCCACCAAATATTATACCATCGCAAACTGATCTTTATAATCCAGCTGATAATGCAATTCCAAGTCCGCCTTTAGAAGATAGTGTTAATGGTTGGCCATCATCACATCCTTCCACCGGTCAACAAAATCTTTATGGTACCGCTCCTGGTTTTCCACCAATAACAAATGACTCTAATTCGTCGTCATCATCACAATACCTCGATCCTATCGATCCTTTCAATATGTCAGTTTATATGAATAGTGAGGATTCTAACCTTTTAAATAATACTCACCGAATGGTAAATTTACAGCGATCACCTCATGATAAGAAGATAGAGGCACTTGGTATTGATAGCAAAATTAAGATTGAAGCACCTCATACTACTACCAACAACAATAAAGATAATATTATTAAAGTCGAATGTATTGAAAATAGTGATAATGATGTTGGAAATGGGTTTACGGATATAATGATTGGAAAGGCCGGTTTGAGTAATTTAATGGCCGGACCTGTAAATAATACAAGCAATAAAAATAATATTAAGAAGAAGGATGTCAATAATAAAGATGATGTTGGTGATTTAATTAATGGTATTGCAAGCTTGAATTTGAATAGAGAAGAAGTAACGAAAACCACCACCACATCAATCACAACTGCAGCGCCTACAATTGATGATGAAAAATTAAAACAATATGCCAAATTGATCGATGCTATTCATAAGAAAGTTAATCTTATGTTTAAGAAATCATATCTCGAACAAATCAACAACAATAATAGTAATAGTGGTGACAAGGATAATGATGCATTGATACTATTGAATAATCAAGTTAAATATCAACAAAATTTGACGGTGAATTAGTTCAATCTTATAATGTTGGATTGGACAGACTTTTTAAAAAGATTTATCATCATTCATCTTTGTATATTTGGTTTTTTTAAAAGAAAAATAGAGAAAAGAAAGTTGAAAATAAAACCTTCCTTGAGAAATATTTCTCTTAGACTACATGGTTCCTTAAATTTACTAAATCTCAAAAAAAAAAAATATATATATTATATATACATATATATTTAATATTTTATAATTATTTATTATATATACATTTTCATATATTATTAGTTTTCTATGTAGATTTTTTTGCTTTTATTTCATTCATTCATTCATTCACTCCACACTCACTAATGATTCTCGATTCGGAATTTATCATAGTCTCAAATTCTTCTAGTTAGTTTTTAAGGGAATCATTTTTTTTAAAAAAATACATGTATTATTTATATATATATGATTTGATTATCATTATATTATTATTATTACTTTTCTTTATTTTAATAGTTATTATTATATAGAGAATAATAAATAAAAAATTTTATAAGATTTTATTGAAAATGTTCTGCGATCCTGTTAAGTAATTCTTGGCGTTCTTCTTTCAACGTATCCTATAATTAAATGAACAAAAAAAAATTAATAATAACCTGATGATTATAAATTATTATCACAATAATCTTTACCAATTTAATTTTAGCCTTTTCTAATGCTAATTTAGCTAATGTAAGATCCTACAACGATTAATCAGAAAGAGAGAGAGAGGGGGGAGAGAAATATAAAAACATAGATACATTAACAAAATCACACATTCGTAAACATATACAACATATTATAATAAATACATATATATAAATTATACATACAGGTGGCATTTCTTGATAGGCTTTTAATTTTTCACGTTTATTCCTAATCTCTTGCTCCAACATAATTAATTCTTGTTCTTTTCGTTTTAATTCATTAATCCGTAAATTTTCTTCCTCAACACCTGTAGATAAATACTCCTTCTATAATAATATATAGCATCATTTAAAAATTCAATACAATATTTACTGGAGGAGTAGAATCCACCGTATTAAACTTATTACCTCGAGTTCAATTTGTTTATTCTGATATTCTGATTTCTTTAACTCAAGCAATTCCATATTCTTTTCATATTCTTTTAATGATAACTGATCTTTTGAATTCCATTCATTTCTCAGCCTGTCCAATAAACTATATAAAATTATAAAGTTATTAATTGTTGATAATTACATTACATTAGCATTGTATTAATTATAATTGCTGTGGGATAAAAGAATTGTTATTACTTTTCATTTTTTTCATTCCTTTTAATAGTTTTATTGATTTGACCTTTTATTGAATCAATTGAACGCGTTAATCTGTTATTTTCACATTCTATTCTCGAATAGTCCAAATTTAATTTTGCTAATGATGACAAATAACTGATTGCATGTGTAAACGCGTATCACATAATAAAAATGTCAATTCAATATTTTACATATTTCTAGTAATAATCTTTTGTTATCATTACCTGCTTTTTTGGGCATCAGCTAATTCTAATATTTTAGCCAAGTTTACCAATCCATTTAAGGAATTTATTCCATTTTTTGAAAAATCATTTTTTGAAACATTTAAAATATTTAAAATTTCATTAATTCTTTTAGCTAAATAAAGAAAATACAACATATTAATGATTTTTTTTGTTAATGTGATTAATATTAATGATTTTGTTAGTAATCTCTTCGTTAATCAAAAAAAAAAATGCATTTTTAAAAAGACCTTCTGCGTTATATTCCTTTGTATGAATCTGTTGTTTACTATAAACAATATCAATCATTTCATCTTGTAATTTATTATTCATCACCAAATTGTATAACGTTGCTACTGTTTCTTGATTTCTTTCAAATATTGGAATTGACTCATTATTTCTGAATATTTTGTTCTTCAGCCATTTGTCAATCTTTAATAGCAAAAAAAAGAATTTAAGATTAATGGAATAAACTATTATTTTACTATTTCATTTTCATTTTTCTTCTTACAATACTCCATTTCTCAACTTCTGAAACATTCTTTTTTTCCATTGAATTTTCTTCACTCGAAAATAAATTAGGTTCCATCCTAGCAAAAAGGTACTTCGTGCTCAAGAACCCCAAAATGAGTTATTGACGCGCCATTATATTCTTTAGGTGATGATTATAATTTGGTACAGTGCGAATCATCTATACTCAAAAGTTAAAATTTTTGAAATATTAAGTGATCCACACATTGGATTTTAAAAAACTCGCCACCATTCAATTCAGCTTTAAAAAGGGAGTCTATTAATCTAAAAAAAAAATTGTCTCAAATTTTCTTTTTCATAGATTTTTTAGAAGTGCGATATTTTGAATACTCTACCTCAGTTACACGAATCCCAATCCAGAACCCCCATGATTGGTAGAAAATCTTCTTAAAAAAACCTCGTGTAACCGAGGTAGGTGTGGTAAGAGTTTTCCAATATTTTGGATCTTACGATCAAATTTGGCAATGATTTTTTTTTGTTCGTTAAACTTTTTTGTTGTAAAGAACTTTTATTTATTAATAAAAAAAAGGAAATAAATAATCAAATAAATCAAATGTATGTTGTAGAAAAATATTCTATGAAAGAAAAGTTGTTACGCGAAATTTACTTAGTCTCAATTTCTTAAGTGTATAACAAAATTCGGGATTTTCAAAATGCTAAGGCTCGGCCAATTTTCAGTTTAAGAAAAAACCAGCCGATAAGTTTTGAAGCTTGAGTCATGAACAATAAAACTTATCGGTTAAATTTTCTAAAATGATATAATTTTTTTTTGTTTTAATATTTTGAAGTTGACCAATTGTTACTATAAGCAATTAATGATTATAGTAATAGATGATCTGTACCGTATAATTTTTGCCAACATTCAATTAATAGAAAAGTGTGCAATTAGCTTATAAAGATTTATCGAACTTTGGCCCAAAATTTTCTAATGTCAAAAAAAGGAAATGATAATCTTACAATTGATTTGAATCTTTCCTACAAATATAATTTAAATCTATATTAATTGGAATAATATTAATAGGATCATTATGATTAAAAGTTATTATTTTTTAAAAGATTAAAACATTTTTTTTCACCAGATATTGTTGAAACAAATACTTTTCCTTTGTTTTCAGGCAGGTTGTTAAATCTAAAATGATGATATTGTTTTATATTAGGTAAAGTTTTAAATTTATTTTCAAATAATTTTCCAAATTATATCTTTTCCACCCTGAACCATTTTCATATTGTATTGATTCATTTCCTTTTGAAGAATTATTGATAATATTCTTAATGTCATTCATTAATTTGATTAACTTACTATTTCTGTTTATGTGGACCAAAAAAAGCATCACACATAAATTTTGTATGCCCTGGGATCATAAAATTAATTGTAATTTCTTCATACCAACCCAATATTATTGGCCAAGTCCCAAAACCGAAGGGATAAATTTTTTTTATTTTGTAGAGCAATTATCACAAGTTATATGCAAATTTTTTTTTATCATTCTTTGCAGAGCTTGATAAACCAAATTTAAAGTAATATTTGCTCCTTTAGATGTATCTTGAGGAAGTTCATCTTCTATTAAAAATTTAATTGTTTATTTATTCCTCCTTCAGTTTTACAAACTCCAAATAAATGAACTGCATAACCAGACAAAAAATACAATGCTCCTGGTTGTTAAGGTGAGTAAGGAATGGTGACATTTTGTGCCCAATCATAACAAATATGTGCAATTGATTTTTACTTAATTCAATATTATTGTTATAATGATCATGTTCAAGTTTGCCTTTTTTTATGTTCATTAAATTCAGCTCCAACTTTATTATATTCATCAATATTTCTTTTTGTTAATTGCAATTTTGATTTAAATTGGACACAATTATCACATAAATCACTTGCAGGAGGTTGAAATTTTAAATTAGGCATTAGTTCATTCCATAATCTTCTAAAAGTATAAGGAATAGTTTTTTTTTCTTCTAAATCATTTTCTGATTCAACTTTTAAAATATTTTCTAATTAAAATTTTTTAAATTCTTTATACACAGATATAAATTTTTTATCAGTAGGAAGATAAATAAATGCTCCAGAACCATTCATATGTCTCATTGGTGAAAGTAACGCATGTATTAAAGAATATTGAATTAAAAAATTTCTTACAATGGATTTTAAATTTTCATCAATATTGATTTTAGTTTTATATATATGTGCTCTTCCTGTGTTTCCATGAATTTGTTCATTTATTCCTTCATTTTGTAAGTGTTCTACAATATTTTTAAATTTATGATCACTTATATTGTATAACATTAAAAATGCTGTTTTACAAAGAGAATATAATTTATTTTCTGAGGAATATTTAAAATTTTGTTTTCTATTTCTATTGCTAAAAGTTGTGCTTTCAAAAACAAATCTAATTATTTATTAGCTAAATTAATAATTTGAAAAAATTTTATAAATCCAATATCTTTTGTCTTTCAAAAATATGACAAGTACAACTTTTTGGATTTTTAAAAAAATTCTTTAAATTATAATTTCTTGAATATTTTCATAATCACCGTATTCTTTTAAATCAAGTTCAAGTAAATCATAAAAATATTCTTGGTTAGTTAACATGTTTAAAAAATTAAAATTTTGATTAAAAAACGAGGGGAAAAACAAAAATCATCTGATTTCTTAAAAATCCCATTTTCCCCGAAGTACCTTTTTGCTAGGATGGAACCCAATTATCAGCATTATTATAATTTATTGTCATTAATGTTGTTGTTATAGTTACGGTTATATTGTAGTTGATGATTCATTTTGTTTATCAACGCGTAAATTAAATTTGCGCGACAACCTTTTATTAGTATTAGAATCGAATATCCTTTGTTTAAATGCAAAGAAATTGTCAATATGTTCAGATGCATCTTGATGGTGTCTTGAGCGTTGATTTGTTAAGAAAAGTAGAGATTGGAACCGTGTAAAAATTTCTTTTAACTAGTAAATCTTAACCAGTTAAATAATAAACGATTAAATCGAAGAGGGATAATCTAAAGCTCCTAACGGGTCAGGTTAAGTGTCAACCCGAATGTTTTAAAGGCCAACCCAAGATTTTCGGGTCGAGTTCGGGTTGATTTCGGGTTAATAAAAAAATTTTGTAATAATATGATTATTATTATTTAAGAGCACATTGTACTGATATTTTTATTTTACATATTATATTATAAATTTATTTTTTATCGGTTGACACATTTATTGTAATACTTATTTTTTGATCAATTAAACTTTTAATTTTTTTAATTCACTATTGTAAATTAACAGCAAATGTTTGAGATTTGTATAATATAGGTTTTAATGCGTCAATTTCCTCTATATGGATGTCTGCCTGAGTAAGTGTACGAACTATATCAATATTATTTGTTCATTTTCATGGAAGGAATTTGAGAATGTAGAGTCCATAGTCTTAATGGAGCAGATGAAATTTCTGATTATCTTCTTTTAAGAGAAAGATATCTAAGGATTTAAGAGTTATCAATAATAATAATTGATTTTCTAACAAAACCGGCAACAATATTATTAGATGAACAAAAGAATTTATTTCTTTAAACACACAATATTCGTCTTTATATTTAGGTCATTAAGTCTCGAGGCAGCATTAATGACCATATTGAAAATCATGAAAAATTTTATGAATAGCTCTTATTTTTTTTTTTGGTTATATGTTTCAAAATGCAAATTATGTAGTCCAGTGTCTGAAATTGAGTGCGGGGGTTTGTGTTACATATTGAAATTTAGCCAATCAACGTTAAATTTTCTACCGAAGGACAAATTTGATTGGCTAAATTCAATATGTAACACAAACCCCCGCACTCAATTTCAGACACTGATGTAGTCACATACGTGATGCAAATTTTATTAGTAATTCTAGGTGCAAGAATTGTATTATGATGATGATTTAGATTGCATGTGCTACATTTGTCAAAAGAGATCCTGAAACTGCAACTGCTAAACTTGCGAAGAAAAAGATTTTGGTAAATACAATCAATATTATAAAGAAATCTACAATAAAGCTAAAGAAAGTATAGTGTCGTTCTCGATTTTCTAGAGGACTAATGGAAGAAGGAGTCAAAAGTGTTAAAAGAGAATATGATATAAGCAATTTTGCAGAAAAAATTTTACAGAGGGCATTAAGAACAATCAATAAGAATATTAATCTTTTAAGTGAAGTTGTGAATATGAACCAAGGGTTGAAAAAATCGGAAGATCTAAAAAAAAGAAGCCACTGAAAGAAGAAACCCCAGAAAAAGATAAAGAAGAAGAAACAATTCTAATGTGATTTTTTCAGGCCCAGTTGCAACAAGTTTATTTACATGTCTTTTTATTCCTTAAAGTTGGTTCAGAATAAATTAATATTAATGGTCTTTTATTTTGTATTAATATTATAAAGAAAATTTCGAATTATGTTATGGAACCGAACTGATAAATTTTTTAAAAATTTTCAACAATTAGACAACTCCGATTTATTTTAATAATGTGTTATTATTTAATGATCATTTTTGTCTTCACTATTTATTTTAGAAATACAATAATTCTCGTAACAAATAGTTCTTTGGATCCCTACTTAATTAATTAACCAATTAACTTAATTAATATATAGCCACAATTTCTTGGGCTATGCAATTTTGTTTATGTACTTTTCATTCATTCTTGCATTTCCCAAAAAAACTGCAAAATATCTTACATGTAATTATGTCATTATTTTGCCTTTTTGCTGTCCACGCCCCCATATAGTCACGTCTTTATTGATCGAAAAGTCCCTGCCACTAAATCATCATAGCAAAAAATGTACTATATTATTATTGCTGATTGATTCGGTGGAAATTTTCAACACCCGATTAATTAACCAATGAAAAATTTCAACACACAATTAACCGGATCTGGTATACACTGAATAATAGTAATAGTAAGAAATCATATTATCCATTTGGTATTGTGCTCTCATCAGAAACAATATGTCTTGAGAGGGGGGGATAGGAGGGGTGGGTGAAACTGAAGTTGGAAAGATGGATAAACAGACAGTGCCTCATAAAAATTGTAAAAGAAAATCTGGGTGTTGGAAGACTATTGTTCTTTATTGATGAAGGATCTGAAGTTGATATGTTTTTCTAGAATGAGTTTCAGTTCTGGTACGACCATCAAAACAAATTTTTAAAGACACGATTGTCCAACTTCCAAGTCATCATAAGAAGTGAAAATATATGCGAAACAACTGAGAAATTATGCTTTACTAGTCAGCAATACTTGCAGCCGAAGATTTTGAAATGATATAATTTTGCTTATCTAAACTTAATCAATTATTAATTTAATATTTTACTTTTTAAAAGCTGATTGCTTGAACAATGCAATTTACTTATTACATATTTAACTCGTGAAAATATTTTCTGTGTTATAGAAAGGAACTTTCATAATATGCAGTATTGGGACGATGCAGAAAAGAAATGTTTAGAATTTGACACCGGGGTGGTTATAGGAACTGAGGCGCCGTGAATCTAGTCACCTAGAAAAATATTTAACGAGAATTCAACAGAATGTTATGTTTCTTGAATGATGGATGATAATATTGGGAAGTCAAAAGCAAAAGTATGAATTGGACAAGTGATTTCCTGATTCTTATTATAAGAAATGTTTAAATTTTTGTTTCCCACTCGTATTTTTAGAAAAAAATGATCTTTAAACTTGAACGACCTCATGCTTTTCTTTGCATTTATACCGTATGTTTACCTATGTCTCTATCAACTATTCATATTGTGTTTCCTTCATAAGGAATTTAGTAGATGATAATGTGGAAAGCGAAAAGCAGATGTAGGAATGAAAGCGGAAGTGATGATGATACAAATGAATTTGATACGAGCCTTTCCCTGACTTTCATTATAAGTTATATTTTTTTCTTTTTTTTTTGCATTTATGCTGAATCACAATTTCAATTATCACACAGCTGAATTCATAAATATCTCTGATAACAATGCAGTAGATCAACGTGAAATATCTATAGATTTTATAAAAAACTGAATAGTACAAAGAGATTATTCGTAAGGAATTATTTTAAATTTGGTTCATGAAATAAATAAATATCGTTATTATTATTGATGAATTAAAGAAATGGGCTCTTGAAAGCCAAGTTGCAAATAAAGAAAAAGATGCAATTGATAACTACATATTGGGTACAAAACACAGTTAGGCTTAATTAAGATAAATATCAGAAGTTAAAATTGCACAACAATAAAATCTGTTTCTTTTTATATGCAAACACATATATATCTCAAAGAAAAGAATATAAAAAGTTCAATTACACACAGTCAAAACTAATTATATTGATATTTTTCTTTAGTTCTTTCCCATGCATGATCAGATATTCCTTGAACCTCGTCGTACGTCGACTGTCATTGACATCATGATAAAATTCTCCGTACGGAGAAAAAAATACCCTATTTTCAAAGGGGATGTCATAAAAATTTATTTAAAAAAATCTTATTAATAATTATGATTATAATACACACTATTATTTAGATTATTATTATTATTATTATTATTACTACTAATAATATTATTATAAATTTCGGATAATTTTATCTTAACACTTCTCACATTTCGATTTAATCGATTATATATATATTCAATTTGGTGAGATAACCGAATATTTTCTCGGGTATGTGAAATAGTGTTATTTGCCGGATTATTAAAATTATCAACATCCATATCACTCATATTGGAGGTAGAAGGATTTCCATCAAAAGTGTTAGTATCAATATTATTATTAGAATAGATAGAATTATTTTATTGATGGTTATTACGAAGATTGTTGTTCATTTTGTTTTAAAAAAATAAATAATCGTGGTGCCAGCCACAGCAGCTATAATCACCGTAACCTATATTTTTTTTTTTTTGCAGAAAGGTCTATTCATACATGTCATGATTGAATTAGTTCTCGTCTATAATAACAAATAATTACCAAAAATATGTCATAAATAAATAAACAAAGTTCTGCAAGCAACGGGAAAAAAACGCTTGTTTTATCTATATATTAAGTAAAACAAACAAATTTTATGAAACTCGAGAAACATTTTTTGTGCCTATAATTGATCCTTGAAAAAAAATGAATGGCAAATTAATTTTACAAGGCGTAAAAATAATACGCCACAACTGTACTTTATAAGAAATTAACTATCTATCTCCTTCGCAATCAATTGCCAAATAAAACTGTTGCGCTTGTTACCAGACATAATTTTTTAAGTTAATTTAAAAAATTGATTGATTGAATTTCATTTTATAATTCGCGTTATTACGGACCCGGACACTTTACCGACACCCACTTTACCGACAAGACACTTTACCGACAACACGCGACGTGATATTTTAGCATTTTGTAGTTTGTTTGATTATGTAGAGATTAAATGTAACCCCGCGTGTTGTCGGTAAAGTGTCTTGTCGGTAAAGTGGGTGTCGGTAAAGTGTCCCAGACCCTCGCGTTACAAATGACTAAATTTTGGTCCCTGAAATTTTTGATAATACAAATGTTCACTTTGTCTGGTTTTGTTGCAGTATGCCCCATATATAATCAATCAACGCGAACATTTTAAAGACAAGAAATTATTAGACAACAAAAGATAAATCATATCTTATTTATTTTAATAAGATAAAAAAAAACAACCAGAGTAGTTACATGAGGAAAATATCCAGACCCAAAACCATTGATGCTACACTATTATCACTATTAATAAGATCTCCTTCACCTTTTATATATCATTTCTTCTTTATATTATCCACCATTTCTTATTTTCTACCCATTATTGAATTACTTTGATATTGATGGAGAATTAATTTTTTGTTGATAAAGTTTTTGCGGTGGCAGCAACTCTGAATAATTCGTGGATATCAATTACTGAACCTAAAACTATTTTTCATCGTCAAATTTTAAACATCTCAGAGCCTTGTCACCATGTCTTTGAAAAGGAATATGTCCATTATACCAATTTCACTTTATTTGATGACAACTTCGTACTTATCCAAAAAAATTTATCATGACGAAATAATCTACAGATCACATCTCTACCAATTCGATTTCGGTGTAGGAAGAAATCAGAACTGTCTCAATTAACCAAAAATAGTTGGTTTTTTGCATGAAAAGGAGTGAATTGTAAATTCATGTAAAACATGTCGACATTTTTCCTTAGATGATGCAATATAACAACATAATTAATCATATTTTTATATAAAGATAATCCTATACATATTTATTTTTTTTTCTTAAACCATAAAGGTTACATGATTAAAAAACCTGTATATTTGGATTGGCGTTACCTAATTCATTTGGGAAAAAACTAGGGTAAAAAAATATTTCAATTTTATGCTATTGTTATAACAATCAAGTTGATCAACTCGATAATCATTAATCAGTTTGATCCGCTGAAAATCTAATTATATATAATTTAAAAAAATAAAGTATATAAGTGTAATTTTAATTAAATAAAATAGATAATATAATACAAAATAAATATACAACAATATATAATTATGACAATTTAATTACATTCATTAATTAAATTTATTAATTAATTTATGACTTTCTATTAAAATCTCATTAATATTTTGGTTCCTAACTCCACTTCATTAAACTTTAAAATCCCAAATTCTAATTTCTTTGTCATCACTGCCACTAATAATTTTCGTGTCGCTCAATGCGACACATGTCACTGGTTGGCTATGTCCTTCCAGGGTATGTAAATCATGTCCTGTATCCTTATCCCAAATCTTCACTAAATTATCCTGTGAACCACTCACCAATCTCAATTTATCTAATGCCAGAGTCCAAACACCTTCAAGATGACCAAATAACGTTTTACAACATTTTCCTGATTGAAAACACCAGATTTTTATTGTATTGTCGAGCGAACCCGACACAATAATAGGTAAATCTTCGTTTTCATGATTTCCTCCTCCGCATCTTTGTTCAACAATACTATCACCGTCATCACCATTATTATTACTACCATAATCAACATTATTGTTGTTGCTTTCTTGATGAACTGAAGAAAACATTTTTGAAAACATCGATAGGGAGGCAAATTCTATCGACGGAATTTGTAATATATGCCCCTTGAATACTCGTACACAAGTTTTTGTTGGTAAATCCCATACTCTTATCGTACAGTCATCTGACGAAGATAAGACTCGTGACTGTTTGTAAATTCTAACACAGTTCACACGATCCGTGTGGCCTCTCAGAGCATACTGTACACATGACGTGAAATTCCAGACCCTAACTGTGCAATCAGCTGATCCACTAGCAAGTATCCGTTCATTAAAATGTATAGAATTAACTCCACCCATGTGTCCACGAAACGTCCTGATACACTGCCCTGTCTTATAATTCCATAATTTTATCGTATGATCCAAAGAGCCTGTTACAAGCTTGACATCATCGAATTGTAGTGTTTTGACACAATTCCAATGTCCTTTAAGTGTACGCACATTTTCTCCTGTTTCAATATCCCATATTCTAACAGTTGCGTCATAAGACCCACTAATTAGAATATTCTTCTCTTCGTTGAACTGGAGGCAGGTTACCCCATCTCGATGTCCTTTCAACACACGGGTATTATATGTACCACTTCGCCAATTTCTTTCAACGGCAAGACGCTCTTGATAGATTTCTTTCCAGGGTTTAGTAGTTATTACTTGACAATTATTATTATTATCATCATTATCATCATCTGAATATAACAGCGCAGATCTAAGTGATGCTGTACATAAACGTTTTGTCTCTCTTTTTATATTATCTAATGTTGATGGCGATGTAAGTGAAATAGAAGGGCGTGATGTCATTACTAAGGTATTATTATTATTGTTATCATCATCTAAAATATTTAAATAACGAGTAGATGAGGGTGGTGGTGATGATGGTGGTGATGGATTTTGAAGGATTTTTCTTTTATTCATGTGTTTTCTTTTTTCCAATAAAGGAAGTCCCCAACCACATTTATAACATTTTTTATCGATGTGTTGTTCACATAATTTATGCCACACCTGATCATCGTCAGCTAATAGCTTCCATGTTTTGGAAACTTGAGCTGCACGACATAGCGAAGTTGCATCCAAATAAGAAAGAATATGAAGCGAGAGTTCCTCCGGAATGTATGCAATAAAGTCTATTCGGTTCAAATCTTCCAATCTATTTGAAAGAAATGATAATTGTGTTGAGCAGCATTGGTGCAATAAACCTTCTAAAGCAGTATTTCGACTTTTTAAAGAAAGTTTAGAAAATAATGATAATATTTGTTCAATTGTTTGTTTTTCTTCTGTTGGCATCTTATTATATAATTAAAAATACAACAATAATTGATTTTTTGTATATATAAAATAATATAAAATAAATTTTTTAAAGACAAATAATTAATTACCTGTTGTAAATTCTCAAGCATGGTAGATTCATTAGAATTCATAGAATTTCTCTTTAGATCTAATTTATGTCGATAACAATAATACCTTTCATTAGTATTAATATTATTGTTGTCATTTTTTTGTGAAGTATGTAAATGTGAAGAAGACATTATTTTTATTTTATTTTTTTGTAAGCAAAATTACTAAAATAGCGAGCGAATTCATATTGTTAATAATGGTGTGTAACGGATCTCTTTATCCCTTAATATTAAGGGTAGAGTTCTGTTACACAGTATATCATATAGAAATGTCTAATTCTTGTTTCAACAGAGTGGCTAGACACATAAGCACATAAGAAAATTTCATTACTAATTGTACCAGAATTTTATATGTTAAAGCAAGAATTTAATTATAATCCATTGAAACAAAGGTAAACATTGTGGCTACAAGGTCTAAAATAAAATAAAAATTTCTCGCACATTATCTACTTTGTTATTCAAGTTACATACAGAAAAACTTGATCATAGTATAATATCTTTTTTAAATTATATATATCTGATATATTAAAAAAAAATGTATTAAATTTCGAGTTCAAGTTGATTCATTCTTACTTATTATCATTGACTTTTATTAAATAAATAAAACCCTTTTTTCTAAAACATAATAATATTTTGATTGCATTATAATCAGTTTGTCAACCAATTTTGGGGTCCTTTTTTCCATTAGGATTAAATTCAAAATATAGTTTAATGTTCTTTTAATTTCACATCAAGCAAACAAAAGAAATCAATTAATTTTTTATCTTGTATGATCAGCAAGATTTGTAGTATAACATTTGATTGACCATTCATTTCCCCATTTTACAATTCAAAATTTTTTTTTGAAAATGGACTCAACAATACTAGGAAAATATTTAATGAAAATGAAAGGTTATTAAATACAGAGGATTTTTATTATGTAAAATATATGTAAGTATAGAACCAAACATAAAAGAAATCCATGTACTTACATCCATAATATGTACTCATTGTCCATTTTTTAGCATTGCATTAAGTAATGCAACAAAAGAAAATGGTTATTATATTGTTAAAAAAAACCAATATTAATGAGCAACCTTTCAAAAATATTCTAAAGCTTATACTAAATTATTATATTAATTTATTTATTGAATATATAATAATAATTATTTACTTTTAAAAGATTTTTGTATACATGTAAGATTGAATTAGATGAACTTACTGGAGTTGATGTATTAGAAATATTAATTGCAGCTGATGAATTTGGACTTGAATCACTTTATGAATATACAATGAATTATTTTATTAAAGAACATGAAGATTATATAAAAGAAAATCCAGTTAAAATTCTACAATTGATTTATTCTTATGAAAAATTTAAGGAATTGAAAATATCTATCTAAAAAATTTTTTTCAATCAAGTGAATTTGAGTCATTGGAAAAACCAATTTTATTGGAAATTCTCAAAGGAGATGATTTTTCTATTAATGGAATAATTATTTGGGAAAATATTCTTAATGACCTTAAAAATTGGTCATCACAAAATTTTGTTGATTTAAGCAACACAATAAAGGAGTTTATTCTTTAATAAGATTTCAGGATATTTCTGATGAGGAATTTTTCAATAAAATTGTGCCCTATCAGAAACTTTTTACTGATTTTTTCTGGAACAACCTATTACAAAATTATTTAGTTCCTAATAGTCAACAAGCATTAAAAATTTTACCATCAAGACATTATAAAACTTATTCCAAAGTCTGGATCAATGACAATTAATGAAAAGCTTGCTTTGCCTTTTGCAAGTTGGATAGATAGAAAAAGCTCACCATACAGTTCACACAAAGAAGTTAAATATGAATTTAAACTTTTATATTGCAGTAGTAGAGATGGTTTAGATCATACAGTATTTCATCAAAAATGTGACAATTTCAACAAAACTCTTGTAGTTGGCAAAATACAAAATTCAGATCAAATAATTGGTGGTTATAATCCATTTAATTGGAATGGAAATGTAATAAATGCCTATAAATCAACAATTGGAAGTTTTATATTTAATATAAGTGATAGAAATGATATTAATGCTAGCTATATTAATTATTTATACATATGCAATTCTTTGTGGTCATCATTGTTTACCTATTTTTGGTGTTAATGATATTTGTTTTTATATAGATGGTGGTGTTTATAGTAATATAAATAGTTATAATAACATCAATATACATGGTAGCAAATTTGGTGAATTAGAAATTTTTCAAAAAATAAAATAAAATTTACTATTACTATTGTACTTCTTAATACATGTATTATTCAATTTAAATAAAGATATACAGTGCGTTTTAAAAAATTTTTTTGCATATCTCAACAACAGGAGGGAACGTCCTATATAAGGAATGGATTTTCACAATTGATTTCAATTTTTTTTATACAGTTTAAAATAC